>SNQJ01S0037770.1:14170-67922 GCA_010110895.2 Picea sitchensis
GCCTTGGGTTTGAAACATGTCATAATATTTGTTGGATGTTTGTGTGCAGCTTTTGTCAGGTTCTCTGTGTCTATACCCTTGCTTGAAAGTCTACAAAGAATTTCAGTTATATGTTCCTGTCTTCTAACTTCATACTTTGGGGGGAAATCTATTACACATAAAAAATACTCACTTTGATAGTGCCGCAAGTGTCGTCATTACAAGGTTCACAAGTGTCACAAGTGTTAAAGAAAGCATACTTCCATGATTCCCATGTCGTGCCTATAAACGAAATCAAGAGGACACTTGGCACATGTCAAACACTTGATTTGGAAGAGGAGGAAAGGTTAACTAGTCTCATGAACCTTTTTCCATCTGAAAACATTAAAAAAACTAAGCTTTTGAAGGAGAGCGCTCCTCTATACCTCTTCTGGGAGCGCTGGCGCTCCCCCTTACACTGTCTGGGAGCGTTATAAAGCTCCCTTGGCCCTTTTGAGGGAGCGTTGGTGTATTTAGGAGCGTTGGCGCCCCCCTTAAGCCTACTGGGGAGCACTGTAGCACTTTGATGGCCCTTTTGAGGGAGCGATACCTATTCTTGGCAATAGTTAAGTTGTTGAGATGAATGGGGGTAGGATCCTTTCATTCTTGGAAGGCAGTTGGATTCGAATCCCTAGTCCAGCCATGTTCTTAGGGAAGATCGTCAACTGAAGGAGGCAAATCCTCAACTTCCCCAAGGATATCTCAAGTGGTTAAAGCCTCTCTAAGGATATATAAGCAAGCTTTCTAATGGTGAAAGAGGACTGGAAAAAGAGAATCACACCAAACTTATGATCTCTTAAGTCGTGCTGGAACAGAGATGATTTGGAGGCAATTGACCTATGATCTCATAGGGAGAAATCAGTGAAGCTATCACCATTCAGATCATGGATATTTTGAGCAAGGGGTAGACAAGGAGGACTTGATGAAACTGCTGCAATCCATTTATGGTTGTAAGCAATGTTTTGTCCTCATTAATATAATTTGCTTGGTCTGTTTCTTTCTAATTTGTGTTCAATCTCACATGAATTTGTCTCTTTAGTAGATAGACCTATTTCAGACTAATCTTGATAGAGTAGGAAGTGGTTTTAATTTGTTTGTCTACAGGGTTGATCGAAGAGCGAATGATTGGAACTCAACTCGGAGTGTGCAAGGACAAATTCCGGTAAAAGGTACTTCTTTTCTCCTTCCTTCTCACACACTAGTCCACATAGATCTAAAAGGAAGTCAGTGACCATGATAAGCACTTTTTTTCTTAGAGTTAAGAGTCTAGATCTTTGAGGAGATCTACCTATCCGCAGGGAGATTTTCCTTCAACAACAAGTCAAAGAAGAGATCATGGGATCTTAGCCCCTTTTTAGGGATTTTTGGGTTTTGGGCTTATGTAACGGGTATGGGGATGTCGGCCCATGGGTTTACCCATGTTTAGGCCCAATTTTTTAATGTATAAATAGATTTCTAGGCGATGCAGGAAGGAGCTTGATACCTTGCTAAGTGTTAGGGAAAGGGAGACATCTATGTGATGCTAGGTGTTAGGTGCAAGTGGTAATTGTAATTTCTTTGTTCATATTGTGTAAGGCTTGAAGTGATAAGTGCAAGTGATCATAAGAGATTGTGGAAGGCTATGTGTTGTAAGTTAGGGAAGGAGGATCTAGTGGAGTGTGTAGATATCCTATCCTCTACGGAGTAAGATCTCAAGGCTCTATGCATGTAGAAGATTGACAGAAGACAATAAAGAGAAGAAGAGTTGGTGGACATAGCCCCGGGGAGGGGGTGAACCACGTATATCATGTGTTGTGGTTTCTTTGTGCGTTTTGGGTGTTCTCTTTTTTATGTGATTAAATTCTTAGTGCATTGATGCATGTTAGATGAATCTGATATAATAGTTTAGTGATGAATAATGTGAATGAATGCTAGATCTGACCTATGTTCATGTTCTTAGTGCTTGGTTATATTAGATCTGTTTGAATACTGTGTCATTCTGTTATTAGGGTTTATCTGGGCTATAAGATAAAGGAAAATATTGATGAACTCTAACTGCTAAGTGCTTTGTTAAGGTGTTACAATCACAAATCTGTGTCCCAACTAAGGTTGCAGACATCAGAGTCCTGCAACCACCCCCGCCTCTACCTCAGGTGAGACTTCATCTGCTTCGTAGGTGTTTCTGAAAGGGTCGATAGTTAGGGTTTTGTTGGTGCATTGTTGTAGCATTGAACCCTCGGTATGCCCCTATGCCAACAAATGGTTTCGTTGTCGAGACCTAGAACTATGATTGATGGGAAGTAAAGAAAAAGAGAAAGCTTTGCACGTAGATTTGTTTCCCTAGTGCACAGTATTCTAATTGAACCGTGAAGCTTCATGCCAAAGAAGAAGAGTCAGATATGAAGAAAAGAGATAAGACCTGGAAGATTTGTGCTCTGATAAAGGTAAGAACAATGAAAAGTTTTGATTGAAAAAGTAAGATAAGTGGAAAATTTTGTTTCAAAAGTATGGATCTAGGTATGTTTGATAAATTTTGTCCTAGATTGAAAAGTAGGGCACAACTAGATGAAAGAAGGTTTGATATGAGTAGATCTGACAAAAATAGTGAAAGATATGTTATTCCTATGCATAGAAAGAATGTTTGGACTAACAAATGGATGCAAGACCCTAGAAAGATTTTTTTGCAGGTTAGCTACTATGATCCTAGTGCGCAGTACATGAAAATCTATGGATCCTTTCAAAAGAAAAGAAGACTAACCCTTTGTTACAGTTGAAGAAGACCGGGACATCTTGCTAAGGAATGACCTAGTAGAATACCTAGTTGTCCTTGTTGTAAAGCTATGAATCATGAAGTTTTAGATTTTCGTATAATGATTGCTAAGGTTGAAAGAATGAATATGAGACAAGAAAACCCTAAGGAAGACCAAGAAACTGAGACCATGGCAGAACCCCAAAAAGAATCATAGAATGTATTACTACAAATGAAATAAACCCTGAATGATCACAGAAATATCAACTTATCAGAGATCTTAAAAAAAAAGGAATGCATAGAAGCAAGAATAGGAGACTTTGACATTGACTGTGTTTTGGATGAAGAAAAACGGGTGGATATCGTGACAGAAAGAACTTGGGAAAATTTAGGAAAGCCTTCTATGATTCCTTCATTTGGAGGAATAGGATTATTTAGAGGAAAGTTGATAACCCTATGTGGAAAACTCACCCAGATAACTATGATTTCTTATGGAAATTTGACAAAGGAATATTTCGAGATTGTTAAATTTATTGAGAGCAACGCCCCATTTTCTATATTACTAGAAAAACCTTGGATTGAAAAGGATCGGGCCAAAATAAAATAAGAGGAAGCCTTAGAGAATAAGAAGCAAGAATTAAAAGAGTTCATGACTAGGAGGATAGCACACTTGATTGAAGAACAGGAGAATAGATCGAAGCTACTTAGAACCAGAAACTTGGATGTCGAAGTTAAAAGAACACAAGAAGACTCACATAAGACTGATGTACCTAACCCATATAGAGAAGACGTATTACTTTTCGAACCTATGAAAGAAGCTCAACAACACGAAGTTACTATGCCAAAAGGAGATAAGAATCAGAATGGAAAGAGGAATACCAAGACAACTATCACTGGGAATAAGGCTAGAAAACTCAGTAAGAAGAGAGAAAAGATAGAAAAGTTACAGAAGGTCCCAGAGGGGACTTCGTAGAGGGATGGTTTACAAGACTAGAACTTCATCGGGATATCAAAACAACACAACATAGCACTTCGCCATGGCGAAGCGATATAGTCGTTGAAAACATTATAACTATTAGCCCAATGAACTGAACGGTTAGAACAATAGTAATGGCCCTAATACTCACCATCAGACCATTGGGACCATGATGCAATGGATAGAACTGCATTGATGAAGGCCTCTCATCCGTTGGAGAGATCCGTTACATCTGTCTACTTAGTCTGTCGACTGTTTCACCGAGAACACTTTTGCGAATTGTATCCAAGCCAACTGATTTCTATCGTGTTGTTTTTATTGAGATCGACACCTGTTCCATTGCATTGCACACTCATTCATCCACCCAAGTTATCCGATCTAAGCATGCATTTTGGATGAGCTCAATGTCGCAGAGAAATCTTTCAAAGAAGTTCTCATCAATCTCATTGTCGAGAAAGTAATGTCAGCAGGTATTCATGCATCATCGATGAGAGGAGTGCAAGCCTCTTCGTCGACTGCTCATGAATCCAGACCATCCCGAATGGAAACAAAGAAGAGAACCAAGCACATAGATGACCTAGCCAAGGAAAAGTTAATTTCGATCATCTTACCAGACTACATCCCTCCTTTGGCCGGTGCAGTGAGTCGTGACAGTCTCCCGAGGAACTTTGATTACACCATGGTTACTATGTACCTCCTGAAGGGGATACATGTAGTTAGAACATAGTAGGAGAAGATCGTGACATTGAAGTTCAATGAATTTAACCTAGGAGACAACAAGAACCATAGTATTCTTTCTCCTTGTAAATATTTGACCAGGACAAAGGGGAATAAATCGAAAATAATCCCTCAGCCATGGACTATGAACCTCGCACAGTCCACCCGCTTGAATGTAATGAAAATTCCTCACTTTGGAAGGCACCAAGAGGTTAATTTATGTATTAAGATATTTATCTCATGTTACCATAGCAACTACCTAAGGTTAGACCGACACATCATAGTCTATCTGACGTTGATCCATAGGATCACCGGATTGAGCATGCAGGGACCTGGCCTGCAGGACTTCTACCCAGAAAAGGCTACAGATCGCGCATTGGCACAGAAGATCAAAGACACATATGGTGATGTAGAAAAGGGGATGAGAGGCTACAAGGTAGCTTCCATCTAGAATGGCGCAGTGAGCCTGGCCTGCCAGCTGATCATAGGAAAGCTCGTAAGAAAGAATATACCTACATAGGTCACAAGATTCGTTGTTGACCTTATCGGGAAATGTGTAGAAGGACTCCAGATGAACTGGGAAAAGTTCTTGGTCAACCAGCTGGAATTAGACTGCCACGAAGCTCAGGATCAGGACTATGAGTTCCACTTTAGCTGCCTTCTAATCCTCATCACATTTACCGCTTGGGAGATGCCAGAAGGTGCGACCTTCCCAGACATCGAGTCATTCCAGTTGCTCGCTCTGAAGTTCACCACCCTTTGGTAATCGAGCAATATGGGAAAAAAGTGGCAGTCGAACGCGATCTTCCACATGTACTATTTCCAACTGAAGAAGGCCATCGAAGCTGTCCCTCGCATGATGCCAAACACCCTGTACCAGTTCAGAACTCTCATGAGGTTTTGTGCAGATTGACACTTCATCTATATCATTCCACGAATAGATGAGCATAAAGAGGAGCTTTAGTAATACTATAATCTCATGGAGGAGGACCTCGAAGAGATAACCAAGGACTGGTCTATAGAGTGCCTCATCCCCGCTGACCCTGCAGAGATGCATGATCCTAAACTTGACAGCTCAAAGGCCACTCACAAAGAACACGACACACCTGGAACCAACAGAAGAAAGAAGACTGAAGAAATCCAAGACTTGAGCAGCGCATCGAAAGAAACTACTTCAGTATCCCCTAACCGAGGGGGTGATGATGAAGTAGAAGAGACAAATGGCAGAGAATATCAATAGAAGCAAGGCGAAGTAACACCGCCTAAGGATCCTGTTGATGAGGTTGATCCCTTTAAGAAAAGGAAGGTTTCCCCCATGAAACCCACTTCCCGAAAGAAATCTAGAGCCACCTTGACTAAGATGCAGATTGTTCTCACTGTAGATGACTTCGACTTCATCATCACAGCTATAGAAGATGCCTCACAGGACATATTGCAGAAACATGAAGCCAAGCAAGAGGATATGTACGATAGAATCAAGTTTGAACTCAGAGGAGTACAACAGGCCCTTTAATTCAGCTGTGCAGTATCCATTGCGCCCCCGCCATCAGGAGAATCGGAGTTGGGAGATGAGCCTACCCAACTCCGCAGACTAGCTGATGTGACCGAAGCTCACCTTCGTCGAGCACAAGCTAAGAAAGAATGGGCCACAACAGCCCTGAAACAAGCCCAGGACAAAATGGTAGAGCAACATTGGGTTGAAAAGAAGGAGAAAGAGGACCTTCAAGCCAAGTTTGAAGAAGAGAGGGTGCAAGACAAGTAAGAAAAAGAACATTTTCTCATAGAAAACTTGCAGTCAAAGGAGCATTCGATAGAGAACTTTGCTCTATGACAGGCTTAGAGAAAAAGGCAGAAGAACGAGTGGATCATCAAGTAGCGCATCTCGCAGAAGCTATCCAACAACTACAACAAAGAATAGAAGACTTAGAGCTACGAGCAGTTCCCAGCACTCCGCCAGATGTACGAGATCAAAGAGAAGCAATTTGTCGAAGCGTAGTTGAAATAATTAAGGCCCTCGCCATGGAATGTAAACAACTAAGTAATCATAGTGCCCAGACTTATGAGTGACTCACTAAGGATTCTGAATTAAAGGCACTAGAGTCACAACTCTAGGAGGCAAAGCAGTAAGAAGAAATAGTACAAGTGTAGTTGAAGCCCCTGTTAGTCATTGAGAGGATGAAGCGATCCCAAGAACAACGCACTACTCAATAGTAGGTCCACACCATTCAGAGCAAATTCATGGAAGTGACTCAGAGTCTCCAACCAATACAGGATGAGGCTTTCCAACTATTCGCAGAGATTGAAGGCTGAGGAGAAGAATTGGAGCAAGTCATCATTGTAGCTGAACAACGCTTAGAGGGACCTATCAACGAAGCAGTAATCCAAGAGTTCACCGAACAGGAGGTCGTGGAACAACAACAATTCCAAGCAACTCGAGCCAAGATCAAGGATTTTGAAGCAGAGCTACCCAGACTAGAGTGACTCGGGAGGAGTCACAAGTGAGTGTTGGGGGCTTGGTGGCCCTTGACCAAGTTTTGAGGATCCTTGGTAAGGTTTCACCTACTTTTGGGACTTCGACAGGCTTTCAAAGGTGGAGCGCAAGTTGAAGCAGAGATCGCGGGATCTTGACCCCATTTTAGGGCTTTTTGGGTTTTCAACTTATGTAACGGGTATGGGGATGTTGGCCCATGGGTTTACCCATGTTTAGGCCTAATTTTGTAATGTATAAATAGATGTCTAGGTGATGTAGGAATTAGCTCGATACGTTGCTAAGTTCTAGGGTAAGGGAGACATCTATGTGATGCTAGGTGCTAAGTGCAAGTCGTAATTCTAATTTCTGTGTGCATACTGTGTAAGACTTGCAGTGCTAAGTGCAAGTGATCATAAGAGATTGTGGAAGGATTTGTTTTGTAACTCAAGGAAGGAGGATCTAGTGGAGTGCGCAGATCTCCCTTCCTCTACGGATTAAGATCTCAAGGCTCTGTGCATGGAGAATATTGACAGAATACAATAAAGTGTAGAAGAGTTGGTGGACGCAGCCCCAAGGAGGGGGTGAACCACATATATCCTATGTTGTGGTTTCTTTGTGCATTTTGGGTGTTCTCTTGTTTATGTGATTAAATGCTTAGTGCATTGATGCATGTTAGATGAATCTAATATAATAGCTTAGTGATGAATAATGTGAATGAATGCTAGATCTGACGTATGTTGATGTGCATAGTGCTTGGTTATATTAGATCTATGTGAATACTGTGTCATTCTGTTATTAGGGTTTATCTACGTTGTAAGAAAAAGGCGAATATTGATGAACTGTAACTGCAAGTGCTCTGTTAAGGTGTTACAATCACATATATGTGTCCCAGCTAAGGTTTCAGACATCGGAGTCCTTAAACCACCCCTGCCTTTACCTCGGGTGAGATTTCATCTGCTTCACAGGTGTTTCTGAAAGGGCTGATAGTTAATATTTTGTTGGTGCACTATTGTAGCGTTGAACCCTAGGTCTGCCCCTATGCCAACAGGTGGAGTCATGGCCTCCAAGTTTGCTACTAATTTTGATTCCAAGGTTTCAATTTGCGAGATGTATTTTTCTACTATTTCATATGATAATGATGGGGGTGTCGGTGGAACTTATGTTGTTCTTGGTTGTGTCCCCAAAAATTTACTTGTTTAGGCTTCCAAGTTTTTTCACAAGTTTGAAGAGAGTGGAGGATTTGGTTAGTATTATGAATGTGATCCCAAGCTCAGCTGGGCCACTAGGGTATCTAAAACAATGCAGAGATTAGACGATTGACTAAAGTGTACAAAAATGTTTTGAACAATGAGATAGAAAGGGGAGAAATTATACTATGGTTTCGATGGTCAATTTGGTACAATTCGCAAATAATGAATATTGTTTTGAGAAATATGGAAGAACGATGGTGTATTTTTTACAAATGTACTCTGAAGTTAAGAAGAAGGTTAGAAGATGGAGCCAGATACAATGCATTGATAGAAAACAAGTACATTTCTGGGGACACAACCAAGAACAACATAAGTTCCACCGACACCCCCATCATATGGTTTATGCTGTTATTTTCAACATGCACATGCATGGTGTGGAACTATATGATAAATATAAGGTTTTGTTTAAAGGATAAATATCTTTAGTGGTCTTACCATCTTTAAGGGATGTTTAATGTAATGGGTTCATATTGAGATAACTTTTTAAAAGGTGTGAAATTTACGAAGTGATGGTGCGATGGATATCACGAATGTTTGACCCATTGTAGATCCACTTCATTCCAATGCACGCCCTTCCTACACTCCCTGAAATTGGATTCAATATTTTTCATGACATGCTCTATAATCATGAAATGTGGATGAATGTGAAGAATTCTTGCATGAATTTTATTGGTCGAGAGTGTGAGGGAGAAATAATTGGCGGATCTTTAGTGATAAAGTTTGCAAAAGTGGAATAACTAGCTTATTGAGAAAGCATCTAAGGATGTAAGTTACATCCATCATGTAGATCCAGTTCCATTAACACAAAGGCTTCAGTTCATTTTTTATGGATTCCTCAATGATGTCTTGGTTTCTGAAAGATTAGATATTCATTGATTTAGTGAAGAATTCTTACAATTATTACAAGACAAATCTCCACATCGTATCTCTATGGATGAAAATGATCACTTACTCAAGTCATGGCACTCAAATTACTAATGCTTCGAGGACAAAGAATTTGAAGGAGGGATGACTTGTAGTATAACTAATTATTCAATAATCATTCATATATGTAATTAACTATTGTGAAGTCTATGTTGAAGTGTTGCATCTCTTCACTAAGGATTTATATATATAGCCTTGTCATTCGTTGTTGTAAGATAGACATAAAAATCAATTATTATTATTATTATTATTATTATTATTATTATATATTTGGTTTACATCTTCCATACGGAGTGTTGTCGTTGGACTCTAAATATGTGGATCACTCCGACCAATTTTTCTTCGATGAAAAACACCAACTAGCTCGAAAATTCAGACTCTGACCAGTTGAAAACACTTTCATGTCTTGGTACCACTCCAACTGGTCATCTCCAACAATTTGTAGACACTCCAACATCTTGCTCCAATAGAACACTACCACGCGTTCCTCCTAGATCCATCGATATGGATAGACTTTTCCTAGGTCTATCGGACTATCGCTTCCTTGGGATATCATCTATGATCCGATGGATTGACCTCCATCATTGATCTCTCATGATCAATGATCATGACCCACCTGCCTTTATTCCACTCTAAACTTGGTCCTCATGAGTCAATTACTCCATTTCCTTTGAAGAGCCATTGGTCTAAATCACTCTAAGTAGATCTTCATCATCGATCAAAGTATTTCCTCAATTGTGTCCTCTGACTGTCTACAACTCTGATAGTCATTGAACTCTCTGCCTTCATGATATTATTTAGACCTCAGATCACCGTTGATTCGTTCTGTGTTCAATGGTGGATCTTTACTTCATTGATTTGATCCGATGGCATGAATCTTAAGACAAAAATACGATCACTATTTTTCCTTGTTTTGATCTGACGGTCATTATTTCTTGATGGATTCAAATCTCTCTTTGACAATATTTGACCCTTGATTTTGCCTGCACATAGAGTAAAATTCAAACTATGGTTCATCCATGATTCCAAACCAATTCAAATTGTCAACTAAACCATGATCTATCTTAATTAAGGTTATCGATCCTTCCCACTATGAATTGAGGTTCTTGTTATGACGAATAGCTCTCTATAGTTTGGGGTAAGACCACAACAGACTGAACGACACTCAGAAATAAACTCCAATCTCAAGTATGCTAGATAAATTGAAATGATAACAAAAGAAAGGCTAAAATCCTACCTCTTCTGGATGTCTGTAGGAGACCATCGACGAGTTCACAATTCAATGCTTGATACCTGCAACTTGTCCTCAACATTCAAGATACAAAAGCATATGATAATATATGAAAAGTTAGCATGTAAACTTGCATATTCCATCAATAGGTACAACAAATTTACCCATTGAAAATAATACAAAATTTGTAACATATAATTGGACAAAACAAAGAGTATTTATATTAATATAATCAGCAGAAGTACATAGGTGACAACTTTTTGTAGCGGCACTTGATGTAACCGAGAAATTAAGTCCCTCCACCTGGGCCATCACCACTTCAATCCTTCAAAAGGAAAGCTCATAATTTTTAGGAGTAATTGTGTTCCTCCTTCACAAAATAAGAAGAGATTGTGGGTTGAAAACAAGAGAAGTTCGGACTTAAAGGACAAAGGGATGTAGACTCAATATGAGGCAAAATTTCTCCAGAGTGTATTTTCTCTCAATTTTTTCTCTCTTTTACAAGGCTTGTATATGGTTCAATTTATAGCTTTCAAAGGGAATTCAAGGGTTGAATCAGAGTGTTTCTAGCATATTAAAGGCCAAAGGGTATGGATCCCTTGACTTGGCATGGAAAAATTGAAATATTTTTAATTTTGAGAAAAAACTCTTATGTACGCGGGTTGTAATGGAGCAACCTGTGTATATGCATGTTGTCTAACTATAGCCCACATATATGCACAAAAATTTGAATTTTTGACATTGGATTGAGCAAAATGTGGGAATTAATTCTATAGAGGGAAAGGCAAGGCCACCAAAGCATGATTCATAGAGTGTGGAAACAATTTCTATAATAGATGCCCGATAATGTGTGAGTTTAGAGGAGGAATAACGATGACCGAAATACATTACCATTCCCAGAAGTGGAGTAGTGTGGACCCAACTGTAGGAACTAGTCACCTTTCAAAATATTACAATACATAGTGACTCTGTATAGATAGTTTCCAAGATTAAGTACACCGTAGATCCATGTGAATATAAATAAGGTAAATTTTCATCACCATGAATAGAAAATACAAAGTAGACATATGTCATAAGTGATCATAGTCACAAACAAGACACACTGGAGTCGAGACCGAAAATCATCTTAATACATTTGTATACAATGAAGTATAATATGGTATTCCATGATAATTGAAATCATATAAGTATTGGTACATTGAAATGTAGTAGCAGGTATGAGGTCTTGCTACTATGAATTGGAGGTATTCTACACTAGTCGTTTATGGTGCAAGTCTACGTCGCATGAATAAAGGATTTGAAGTCAAACATGATGAGACTTCATTTGATTATAGGTCATTGAGGTATACCATTAAAAAATGAGGGACGACCCAACGATGATGAAAGTAGGCGTCAAGGCATTGAATACATTCAACAAGTGTGAATAAAGGTGTTGAGTTCGAACACTTGAGGAATCCATTGAGCAGGAGACATTGATGTATTCCCAACTATCGATGGTGAGAGAACCTGCCACTGATGACTGCAAGCCTATAGATACTCTTAAGACTCTAGATCTCGATTCCATAATAGATGATTTGAGGTCGATGGAAGGATATCTATTGAAAGAAGAGCATTAAGGTGTCTCTCATTATACAACATGAAGTACAAAGCTATACTTTGATAATTAGGAATAACTCGAATGAATAGGATATGCAAGAACCAGTTACCATGTGCGTATATTGCGTGCACCACATGAAAGTATTACATGAAAGAGACCCTTTGAATAACAACTAATAATGAAAATTGTCGACAGAGGCGAGGAATCCACCAATAAGGTATAATAGAATCCAAGAGATTGCATGAATCCTAATGTGTGAATATATTTATTTTCGTCGAACACAAGGGAAACCTCCTAGTCATCGACCAATGAGGATATGTCATTTGTTGGGTTCAAGGTCACCTACCAATGATGAAAGGAGGCCTAGGGTGCAAGATAGGACTACAACTTCATGTGATTATGAGATTCACTTGTAAGGTAATGGTCGACATGCAAAATCAAGAATTATGAGGAATGGTTGACACAGGTTTAGACTTCCTTTGAACCAGAGCATGAGACAAATGGATAACTCAAGCAACATAGATTGAGGACTGATGATAGATCAAAAGTTTTTGATGCAAGAGGTATTGACAAACTCTCCATAGCGTCTGGAAGAATAACCAGTTGTAGGAGACTAAATATGAGTAATGAGTACAACTTCCTGAGGCCATAATAAACCCAAACCTTTGAGGAATGCACTCAAAAATTTGTGCTTTGTTCAAAGGAGACATTATTGTTATCGATAGGAGATGTTGGATCTCGACCAAGTTTTGAGAAAACTTTGGTTAGATTTGACCCACTTTTGGACTTCGACACGTGCCCAGGTGGAGCTAAGATCATGGATCTCACCGATTTTGAGGGTTAAGTGGACCCAATAAAGGGTCCTCTAAGGTTTTTGTAATGATTTTATGGGATGTCGGACCATGGGGTTTTCCCATGTTTAGGCCTTATTGTAAGGGTTTGTAAAATACAAATAAATAAGAATGTATTGTATAAAGAGGTAGATAGTGAAGTGAACATAGTTATGTGTGAACAAAGTTGCTTTGTGCAAAAGAATGTCTGTGTGTTAAGGCTTTGTGCTTGATAGAGAGTTAGCTCTGTGCCTTGACCTAGTTTTGGAAGGAGGATCTGGTGCTCAATGCATATATCTCATGTCTGGTGTGAAGCTCGACTCTATGGCTTAGTGCACAGGAGTGAATGAATGTAAGATTCGAGCGGATAATAAATAGGTGAAGCGATTGGTGGATGTAGCCCCACACTGGGGTGAACCACGTATATTTGGTGTCTTGTGTTTTTCTTTGTTCTTTGATTATGAATTGCAATAGATAAATTTGTTGTTTCTTAAGTGTTTTACTTGTATTGAGGGTAAATGAATGTTAGATCTAACCTACGGTGCTAACTGCTAAGTGTTTAAGGTGCATAATATTTTGTTGTTACTGCACTAGATCTATCTTTGATTAAGTTCTGCGATGTTAATAGGGTTAATGAACTAATGCATGTCACTTCTTAAGAGTTAACAGAATACTCTGTGACGTGTTATTATCACAAATCTGTGTCTGATCTTGGTTATATACACGTGCATCTTGTAACCCCCCTTGCTTCTACCTCGGGTGACACTTCACCTGCTTCGCAGGTGTTGCTGAAAGTGTCGATAGTTGGGGTTTTGTTGGTGCGTTGTTAAGCGTTGAACCGTAGGTCTTCCCTATGCCAAAAAATGGTTCTGTTACCAGGACCTGAAACTGTGATTGTTGGGAACTGAAGTAAAGAAAAAGAGAATCTCTATGCGTAGATATGTTGCCGAAGTGCACAATACTCTACTTGAATTGTGAAGCTTTGTTCCTAGAGAGTAAGTTGATATGAAGAAAAGAGGTAAGATCCTAAAGAAGCAATCTTTGTGCTTTGGTAAGTGAAAGATAAGTGAAAATTTTTGTTTCGGAAGCATGAATTTAAGTATCTTTAATAGATTTTGTCCTAGTCTGAAGGCTAGAGAATAATTGAAAGAAAGAGTTGATTTGAGTAAATTTAATGGAAACAAAGAAAGATGTGTTATTCCTATGCATAGAAAAAATGTTTGGACTAATAAGTGGATGCATGAACCTAGAAAAAGTTTTTACAGATTGCAAGTTCAACACTATGATCCGAGTGAAGTGTGCAGTACATAAGAGGTTGAGGAACATTTAAGAGAAAAAGGGGATTGACTTTGTGTTATAATTGTAGAAGACCAGGACATCTTGCTAAGGAATGTCCTGAGGTGGGCCCTATTTATCTTTTTTGTAAGGTTTTTGGTCATGAGGTTGAGGATTGTCCAAGGATTACTACTAAAGTTGAAGGAATGAACATGAGACAAGAAAACTATGAAAAAATCCAAGAGACTAAGGGCATGATAGAGAGTCATAAAGAGAAAGGATCATAAGAAGTTCAGACTACGTTATTACAACTGAAAGAAATGATGGATGTTCATAAAGATGTCAGTTTACTAGAAATCCTGAAAGAAAAACAATGCATAAGTGCAAGAATAGAAGACTTCGACATAGACTGTGTCTTGAATGAAGAAACACAAGTAAATATTATGACAAAAGAAACTCGGAAAATTTTGGGAAAGCCCATTGTGGTACCTTCGTTAGGAAGGATAGGCTTGTTTAAGGGTAAGATGATAATCCTATGTGGAAGAGTTACTAACATACCTATCATTGTTCATGGAACATCGACTGAAGAAGAATTCAAAGTCATTCGGGTTGTTGGGGACAACGCCCCTTTCCCACCTTTTCTAGGTAAGACTTGGATTGAGAAGGATCAAATCAGAAGAAAAGAGAAGCTACAGAAAATAAAAATCAAGAATTAATGGATTTCATAGCTAGGAAAATAGACCAACTAATATAAGAACGAGAGGATAAGTCGAAGCAACAGAGAAAAGGAACAACACATGAGGGACAAAAAGAAAGAGAATTAGTTATCAAGGTTGGAAGAATGCAAGAAGGATTGAAGAACCTATCTATTCAAGAAAGAAGTATGCCCACTTAGGAAGTGTTAAGAAAATATATATTAACTTCAGAATCCTTGAGGTCACCTCAAAAGCGCGAAGCCACTACACTAGGGGAAGATAAGAATAAGAATGGAAAGAGGATTCCAGAAATAGTTAGAGAGACTCAGATCATAGGGAAGAAGGCAAAGAAGCTCAATAAAAAGAAAGTTAATTTGGAAAAGATACAAGAAGCTACAAAGACCATATGGAATACTTCGCAGACAGGAACCTCGCAGGAGGCAGGTTCATAGGACTTGAACCTCGCCATCATAGAAGGACCGCGCAAAATTTGACTTTACCCTGGCAAAGTTATATGACCATTGGAGGCACCCCAACCATTAGAATGAAGCTCCAAAATGGTCAGAAAATGCATTTATGGGCTTATGGACTGCTTTTGGATGTTGAGACCATGCCATAACAGAAAAATTTACATTGATGGAAGCACTTCACGGTTGTTGAAATATCCGTCACGATGCACCGCTTATTTAAATTATTGGCCGTTGCGTTGGGACCACTTTTTTCTACCCGTGATTGATTGAGCTAAGCAGAGAATTGTCCAAGTGTCAAGTTGTGGTATTTGGAACTAGACCCCGCCTGTCTATTTGTCTACCTCACCTATCTGTTTTCCTACCCTGCCTATTTTTTAAAATCTAGAATGTTCGACGAGCCTAGTCAATTGGAAAATTCTTTCGAGGAATTCCTTACGAAGTTAATGGCCAACATATTGATATCTGAAGGTATTCAGGCGTCGTCAACTAGGGGACTGCAAGCTTCCCCTTCGACTGGACATCGCTCTGACTGTGTCAACCCCGTAACTGAGCAACAGAGTAAGCACCACAGTGATCTGGCTAACATGAAGAACATCCTGTCGATCCTACCTGAATACATTCCACCTTTGGTTGGCATTGTTAACCACGATAGTATCCCATGATATTTTTAGTACATCGTGTTTACTGCGTACATTCCAAAAGGAATTTGCATAGTCGAGAGTTAGTTAGGACAGATCTGATTGCTGAAGAACAACGAATTCAAATTAGGAGACCAGAAGAACTACGACATGTTGGCTCCCCACCACTATATCACGAAGACAACTGGGAATAAACCTCACCTCGTTTCACATTCATGGATTAAGGGGTTGGCGTAGTCCACTGTGCTGAATGTGATGAAGATCCCGCATTTTGGCCACCACCAGGAGGTTAGCGCCTGCGTTAAAATCCTGCTACCATGCTATCATGGCATATACTTATGGCTTGACAGGAGGATTATTATGTATCCGGCGCTGATCCACCGGATCACAGGCTTAAGCGTGAAGGGTCCTGACCCTCAATAGTTTTATTCAGGGAAGGCCTTGGACCAATATTTGGCGCAGGGCATCAAAGAATCTTATGGAGAGGTAGAGAAAGGAAAGGGATGTTATAAGGTAGCCTCTATACATGATGGCACAATGTGCCTCGCTTTCCAACTCCTAGCTAGCAAGCTAGTAAAGAAGAACTGCCCCACACAGGTCATCGGTTTCGTGGTGGACCTCGCAGGAAAGTGTGTGGAGGGAATGTAGATGAACTGGGTGAAATACCTTGTAAATGAGCTAGAGAAGGATTGCCATGAAGCCCGGGACTTGGGATATGAATTCCATTAGAGTTGGATGATCGTTTTGATCACATTTTTTTCTTGGAAAATGCCTAAAGGAGCCATGTTCCCAGAGATCAAACTTACAGAGCCGTTGGTCTCCTGGTTTTCAACCCTGTGGTATGCCAACGACATGACGAAGCAATGACAATCCAATGCATTGCTTCATGCATACTACTAGCAGTTAAAGGTCTCCATCGAATCATTCCCGCGTATGACACCGCGCAACCTACACCAGTACTGACCAATAGCAAAAAATTTTGTTGATCCTTACTTTATCTACATCACTGGGAGTAGAGATGAGAACCAAGAAGAATTGCAGTCATACTACAGGATGAAATATGAATATATGGAGCATATTACAAAGGAATGGACCGAGGATTTTCTTGTACCTATCACCGATGCAGAATTATCCGACACCAACACAATAGGATACCCCATAGTTATATGGGTTGAGCATGTCGGACAATCTAGTGGGACAAAGAAGAAGAAAAAGCAGGAGGAAGTCCAGGATATAGAGAGCGATGAGGTGAACAATGATTCTGAAGATAATGGGTCTAGATTGACAGGAAGAGGAGGAGATGAAGAAGAAGGAAAGGGAGGAGGAGATGAAGGAGAAGAAGAGCAAGGAGGAGGAAAAGCTACCACCCCTCCACCTGAGGATACCCCTGTTGGGATAGCGACACCGTAGAAGAGGAAGGTTTCTCCAAAGAAACCTTCAGCAAGGAATAAGACATGTGATAATAAGCCCCAATTGGAGGCCACTCTCACTGAGGACGACATTAGTATGGTCCACGAAGCTCTGAAGGACGCTTCCGAAAACATATTGCAGAGGTATGGAGAGAAGAAAGAGGAGTTATATGGAAGAATTGAGAAGGAATTGAAGGTAATATAACACATTGTTCATTTGGTCTGCGTAGTACCTACTACATCATCTGCACCTTCGATGTCGTAGACTGCAGAATTGGGGGATGAAACAACCCAATTGAGAAGATTTGCATATGCAATAGAAGCTTGGTTCCAAAGAGTGTAGGAAGATAAGGAGAAGGCTACAGAAGCCTTGAAAAAAGAGAAGTACGAAGTCCTAGTGCAATTATGAGCAGCACAGGATAGTGTAGTTGTCCATAAAAACGAGAAAGTAGAGTTTCAGGAGGAAAAATCCCAGCTACAAAGGGAAAAATAACAGCAGTTAGCAGAGCGGTCCATGGTCAAAGAAGAGGTAAGTAAATCATGTCACTCTATGCCAGTCTTGGCACAGGAAGAGAAAGATTCAATTGAAGCTCAAGTAATAAATCTCGCAGAGATCATCCAACAACCAGGCTAGGATAATGGAATTAGAGGCCCAAATAGTACCTAGCACCCCGCAGGAGGTGCGTGACTAGAGGGAGGAGACCATTAACAATGCAGTAGCAAGAATAAAAGACCTTGCCTCAAAATGTAAGAAGTTAAGTGATAAGAGAACCCAGACATATGAACGCCTCATCGAGGATCCAGAGCTAAGGAAGCTATAAGTCCAGTTACAGGAGGTGCAGTAGGAGGCATTTTTAGTGCAGGTGCTGATGAAGCTGGTCACCGCAGTAGAAAGAATGAAGAGATCCCAGGAGAATCACGCAATACAACAACAAATCACTGCCCTCCAGGGTAAGGTAATCAAAGTCACGCAAAAGCTACAACATGTGCAAGACAAAGCTTGAAAGGTGTTCAAAGAGATTCATGGATAGGGCTCACAAGTAGATCAAGTGGTTGCAGCAGTAGAACAATGCCTGGAAGGGCCTGTTACAGGGAAGAAAATCCAAGAGCTCGTTGAACAAGAGGCTCAAGAAAAGAAGCAAGTTGAGGCAACTCAAGTTAATATCGAGGCTTTCGAAGCAACACTTTCCAGACCTGAGTGACTCAGGACGAGTCAAAGGTGAATGTTGGGGGCCTGTTGGCCATCGACCAAGTTTTGAAAAAACTTTGGTTAGATTTGAATCACTTTTGGAATTTGACACGTTGGTCGAGGAAGGAGTGCCCAGTCGGAGTTGAGATCGTGGATCTCACCGATTTTGAGGGTTAAGTGGACTCAATAAAGGGTCCTCTAGGGTTTTTGTAACGGTTTTATGGGATGTTGGCCCATGGGGTTTTTCCATGTTTAGGCCTTATTGTAAGGGTTTGTAAGATATAAATAAAGAAGAATGTATTGTAGAAAGAGGTAGCTAGTGAAGTGAATGTAGTTTTGTGTGAAAAATGTTGCTTTGTGCAAAAGAATGTCTGTGTGTTAAGGCTTTGTGCTCAATAGAGAGTTATCTTTATGCCTTGACCTAGTTTTGGAAGGAGGATCTGGTGCTTAGTGAGCATATATCATGTCTGGTGTGAAGCTCAACTCTATGGCTTAGTGCACAGGAATGAATGAATGTAATATTCAAGAGAATAATAAAGAGGTGAAGAGGTTGGTGGATATAGCCCCACACTAGGGTGAACCACGTATATTTGGTGTCTTATGGTTTTCTTTGTGAAATGTTATCTCTATTATGTTTTTCTTTGTGCTTTGATTATGATGTGTAATAAATAAATTTGTTGTTGCTTAAGTGCTTTACTTGTATTGAGGGTAAATAAATGCTAGATCTAACCTACAGTGCTAAGTACTAAGTGTTTAATGTGAATAATATTTTGTTGTTACTACACTAGATATATCTTTGATTAATTTCTATGATGTTAATAGGGTTAATGAACTAACTCATGTCGCTTCCTAAGCGTTAACAAAATACTCAGTGAAGTGTTATTATCACAGATATGTGTCCCAGCTTGGTTACAAACACCTGTGTCTTGTAACCCCCATGGCTTTTACCTCTGGTGAGACTTTGCATGCTTCGCAGGTGTTGCCAAAAGGGTTGGTAGTTGGGGTTTTGTTGGTGCTCTGTTAAGCGTTGAACCTTGGGTCTACCCCTTTTACAACAGGAGACAATATTATTTTCCCACCCTTCTTTTTTTTCTATTTTTTAAATGTGAACGAATGTTATGATACAAGATAGGAAACAAGTGTCACAAACAAGTCAAGAAGTTCTATGCAGTGGAACATATTCATGGGCGATGTAAGGGAACACATGTAGGATATGGACACTCGGGGAGATGTTTCCTCTTAGGTTAAAGGGTGTCAAGCTACAAAGGATATATGTAAGTCATTGCTTGGTGAATGATGATAATTTCTTGGGGCAATAGGATTATAACGATAAAGTGGGAGTCAACATTAGACTCAACAATACACGTAGGGTGATAAAATTCAATCACAACTTGAGATTTCCATTAATGTTCTATTTCGTAGGTTTAGTCCCCTAGGCCCGAAAAATCATAAAACAATACCAAGGAGAACTATTCTAGCCAATAGTGACTAGAGTGTTCATTTTTTGTAATTAGTCTATTTGGTTCAGAAAATGGTTAAACCTATACCAAAATAGATGTCCTTTCAAAGCCATTTAACGAGTGTGAAAGAGACAAGTTCACTCGGCAATATTTACATTTTAAGGAGTATGAAAAGAGCTTAACTAAGATTCTAGTATGTTGTTCTGAGTATCACATAATGGAGGGAGTCACATAGGTAGTGGTCAGAAAGATATTGAGTAAGAAGAATGATGTTCGGACACAAAATTATAATGGGACTACAAGGGACTCCCGAACCTATGGAGTAACTTCTGCATGGGAACCAAATGTAAAAAGTATTCTAACTAGGGTACCCATGCTTGGTAAGTCTCTACCACTTAATAACAACACTTATGGTAACAACACGAAAGTTTTGTGTTGCTAAAAAATGTGTTCGTACCTAGATCATATGAAGTGTGGTTATATGATAATGCAAAAATGCAAAGGTGTGGTGGATACCTATCCTATATGCCAATGCAAATAGATACATGTCAGAGGCACAAACGGTCTAAAGAATGCTAGAAATACATTATATCCTGAAAAAAAACTTCAAACTAGGTCTTACACCACATAATTAGTCCATATAGTTTTAGAAATAGGAAATATAGGGTGAAAAATATACAAAGTGGGTAAAATCTTTCTTCAAATAGTAAAAATAACAAATTTTACCATGTCATTTTGAATTTTTTACCCACATAGTGCTTTTGAGGCTATTTCACCCACAATCTTCTAGTGACGATTCCAGAAGCTATAGTAAATGAAATTGGAAACCATCTGGACCGAGTAATTGCTCATCTCGTGATCTTCCATTTTCAGGGTTTAAATTTTAAATTTAGTCTTCAATTTTTCAGTTTTGGAGGTTGTAAAGTGGGAAAAGGGGTGTACATGGGCTATAGTTCATCGGGCCGCATATATGACCCCATGTACATGAGAAAAGTGAAGCCTTCCAATTGTATCTTGCGTACAACTCCGTGAACATTTTTTTTAAGAAGAATAACTCAAAATTTGATGTTTCTTTTGCAGAATGGTGATTGAATGGAGAGAAAGAGAGCACGAGGATGTCAATGCTGCAATAGAAAGAGATCCAAGGGCCCAACAAGAATTGCAAATATGTGGGCTCTGTAAGTTTTGGGCCATAAAAGGAATGAGGGCATAAGAGAGGTTGCTCCAAACATTGATAAACTACTAGGATCCAGAGATGGAGGCCTTCAATGTCGATGGGAAACCATTGAAAATTGAGGTGGATGATATTTATTTCATTACAAGTTTGTCTCTTTGGGGTGATATGGTAAATATCAAGGCCCGAGGGGATAAAGGTGGAATGAATATAAAAGAGTACATGTTTACTTATTACATCACAGATACAAATAAAGTGGGGAGCCAACTCCCTATTATGGAAATTGAGAACCTAAGCATGAAGATTATAATCCTAGTGCTCACATGGATATTGGGATTGCCCTCGTTACATCAGGAATCAAGGTTTCTTATGTTTTATGATGTGGAGTGTTTGATACCCATAGTTTATGATTGGAGTACCTCCTTGTTGGCCAACCTGAAGAGCCAATTTACTAAATGAAAACTTGGGAGGATGAGAAACTTTGTGTTTGCCTCCATTTTTTCTA
Source organism: Picea sitchensis (assembly GCA_010110895.2). Taxonomy (NCBI): domain Eukaryota; kingdom Viridiplantae; phylum Streptophyta; class Pinopsida; order Pinales; family Pinaceae; genus Picea; species Picea sitchensis. The sequence goes on from SNQJ01S0037770.1 coordinate 35,727, forward strand.
TTTTTTTCTTCGAGAGGGTTCCATCCCTTAGTCTCGGTGTGGAATTTCTTCCATGTGTTCTATGCGATCCAACCATAACCTAGTGGACCAAGGTGATGAGGCGATTGGGAGGTGGTAGGGTGCCAACCCTCTACAATGATGATTTATTTCACTGGTGGTGACGATAGATTATTTTCATCGATGACTATCCCTACGAGGAGATTGACTATAAAGGGAATCATGACATTCCATTACCAATAGGATCTTCCTTTGGGGAGATTAGTAAGAATTTTAATTTTTGTATATTTCATTTTTTTTTTGTTTTTTGATTTGATAAGTGAAAAACAAAAATGCAAATAATTTTGGTATGGAATCACACATTAACGTTTATCTTTCTTATGCAGATGTGGGTCCATGACAACTGGATGGATTCCCACGACATCGACACAAGGGATGAGGGGAGAAGATGGAAAGTGGGGATGCAAAATGAGTTCTTTAGAACGTGCAAGGAAACCTATCACATCTTAAACACATGATTCCTATGGTCCAAGTCGAGGATCTTCCTGAGGTTATGTAGAGGTAGGTTGTAGGTGTACCTCGTGCATGGGTGAGACTCTTTCGACATCTTGGTAATGCTATAGTGTGCTATCATGACATGCACCCAGGACCGCAGGCTTAAATTCCATGCTCATTTGATGTACCGACCATATATGTTTTGAAGGATACAAGCCTAATTTTGTACTGTGATACCATATTTTTTGAACTTGATGAATGAAGTACAATATTTTTTGGTCTTTGACTTTACTTATGTATATTAAAATGGATGAATGTGTGTTTCCTTTGCTTAGTTATGTAACAAATGCAAATCTAAAATGTAATTAGCATATGCATCCGATACTTGATTAGAACTTCTATGGACATGATTATAAGTACTAAAATCAAAATATCGTTCCAAAAGTCATAGCTAAAGGAATCGTTGGAGAAGCATAGGATCCCTAACCTGATACTTGTCATTCAATTGAAACACAACTAACTGGGAATCCATGAAAACCTCTAGAGAACAAACACCATGCAAAATGGCATCATTTAATAGCTCAATGACGACGTTATACTCAACGACATTGTTCGTCGATGAATCCAGACAATGTCTCCTGAAGACGCTAGTTATTTGTCGGGTGCATAGATACCCAAGCGACGGAAGTTACATTCTGAGTATGATGACTGGTACAGTCTATGAATCCTAAGAACACTAATGATTCAATTGACATATTCCAACCAAGGGGAAAGTTAATAAGCAAACTGGCGACACAAAAAGACCAGAGAAATATATGTACACTAAAGTACAATAGTATACAAAGTTCATGCTTGAGTTGGAGATCAAGCATAATAATTCTTGAGATAGAGCCCATTTATCGGCTCCTTCATTATGTTCCCTTCATAATCCTCTAACTCATAGGATCATTTTTCTAGGACATGTCTCACTATATAAGGATCATGCCACATCGGGTTGAACTTTCCTGCCCCTAACAATTCTTTAGCTTGGTCATAATTAAAGAAGGTCCAAGTCACCCTCAGCGTACTGTTGGGGATGGAAAAATTTATCACATTGAACCTTAACAAGACATTTACTGACCTCAATGGATATATTGGCATCTCAACATCGCTTTTAAAGTTTCTCTACGTGTACAATTTGTTCTTCGAGATTAGGTGTGTTAGGTAGGATCTCAATTGCTAACTTAAGACAAGGGATCTGGAATTCAATGGGAAGGACCAACTCCATAGTGTGGACTAACTAGAACGGTGAAAAGCCTGTGTAAGTATTTACTAGAGTTTGGTATTCCCATAACGTAAGGTATAGAATCAAGTACCAATTAGATTTACTCTTCCTGACAGTTTTTTGAAAAATGGATTTGAGGGATTTATTCACAACATCCACTTGACCATTTTCCCGGGGATAATAGGATGAGGAATGATCTTACCTGACCCCTAGTTTTGATGCCAACTCTTACGTCATCATGTTCTGGAAGTAAATTCCATGGTTGGTGAAAATATGCTTCGAAATTCCAAACCGAGTTATAACCTGATTGAATACGAAGTGTGTTAGAGTCTCACTATTGAATTTAATCGTAGGCATGGACTCAACCCACTTTGTAAGATAATCCACAACCATGATAATGTGATGGTGCCCCCGAGCTGAAGTTGGGTTGCAATCCATGAAATCCATCGCCCACTTATTAAAGGGACCGACGATAATGACTGGGTGCAAAGGAGCAGGGTGCAAGTGTGTCTTACAAGCAAACTCCTGGAAAGGGTCACACTTCTTGACTGATTCTACACAATATTTAAAAATTGACGGCCAAAAATAACCATCTCACAATATATTTTGGGCTGTCACAAGCCCAAATAAGTGACCACCACATGTCCCACTATGAAATTCATTGAGTATAGCTCCAGCTTCTTCATGAGTTATACAACGACGCAAAATAAAATACACTCCTCGACAATACAAAGTGTCACCGATAATGAGGTAGTTTTTAGATTGATGGTGTATATGTCGTCAGTCGTCTCTCGAAAGATGTTGGGGAAGCTTCAAAGTTTGAAGATATATTAAAATATCTCCATAACAGGAGTCCAAAGATGAGATAGGGAAAAAAAATTCATCAACAAATGAGTCATCATAAACTGTATCCTCATCCTGCCTAGGGAAATCTGACATTAATTCTGCGAAGACTAGTGATTTCTTATATTTTGCATAGATAAAATCAAGATCAAATTCCTGCAAAATCACAATCCATTTATTTTATTTCCCCCCTATGATACGTCTTGTCAGGACATATTGAAATGCATTGACGTTGGCGACCATGGTGGTCTTAGGAAGTAAAATATAATGGCACAACCTTTGAACCATGTGCACGACTACTAAAGCTAGCTTCTCCATGTGAGAGTACTTAAGTTCAATACCAATTAGATTTCGACTAAGATAATAGATAACGTGCTCATGGATGTCGTCGTCCTACTGAACGATAACCATACCAATCGTCCCTTCAAACGCGGCTATATAAAGCAATAAATCTCTACAATATTCTATAGGATTAAGAAGAGGTGCTGACACTAGGGATTTCTTAAGGGCATCGAAGGACTCCTAGGCTCGCTCATCCCATATGAATGAAGTATCATTTTTCAAGATACACATGAAACCCTTAGTGATATTGGCATAGTTGTCTATAAAGTGACATAGGAAGTTAGCTTTCCCCTGTAAACCCTGAAGTTATCGAATATTGCATGGGGGAGGCAATCGAAGTATTGCCTCTACCTTCATTGGGTATACCATGATCCCTTGCTCAGAAACTATGAAACCCAACATGCAACCTCACCTAATGCAAAAGATGCATTTATGAGGGTTTATTCGAATACAACAATGACGAAATATTTCAAACACATGCCAAATATGAGTCATATGATCCACTCTCTCGTGAGAGTGAGTAGTGAGGTCATCCAAATAAGCCTCGACTACATGTTTGAGGCCATGGAAAGCAAAGGTCATAGCCTGCTGAAAAGTTGCTCCGACGTTTTTAAGGCTGAAAAGCATTTTCCGGTATGCAAACGTACCCCAAGGACAAATAAACTTCATCTTATGTTGATCCTCGAGTTTAATTTGGATCTGATTGTAGCCTGAAAATCCATCCATAAAATAAAAGATTTCACTCCCGACACACTCGTCAATAATCTAATCGATAAATGGTATATGGAAATTATCTTTAGGATGAGCTTTATTCAAGTCTCTGAAACATGGATGATTTTAGGGGCTAAATTTCGCTCATGGGCTAATTTTCCATGGTTTTTCCCAAAAAAAGATTCGCTATTCTAAAAATGATTCGCCCAAATTCTATAGAATAAAATTATTTTACCTTAAAATTCTCAAAAATTTGAATATTTTTACAAAAATATCGCCAAACATTTTATATTTGGCATATGAATGATCGTAAGATTCGCCAAGGTTTCTACATTTTAAAATAAATTTCCATGCTTAAAATCATCTCTGCTCTAAAATCGATACACAATTGGATGGTTCCTTTCTTCTTATCCACGAGAACAGGGTTGGATACCCATTTAGTCAAGGGAACCGGGTAGATGAAGCGAGCGTTAAGTAGCTTCTCCACCTCTTCCTTAATGGTGTGGGCCTTCCTGAGATTCACGGTTCTAAGCCATTGTTGAGCTCACTTAGAATTCAGATAAGTATTTATTTTGTGTTCAACAATACTAGGGTTGATCCCCAGAATTTCTTCATATGACCAAGCGAACACATCTTTAAATTCCTTGAACAGATCGGTGTAAGTCTGAATTTCTTTATGCGAATAGTTTGCACTGATATAAACGTTCTCAACCTTGCCAAGGGTTCAAGAGATGTCAATTGCAATGACAGGAGAGATATTCACCATGTTCCCTTCAGCATATATGTCATTCTTATCTAACGGGACCAAGGGGTGACCAACAATATGACTCATGGAGGACCTAAACTCATCTTATTCGATCCTATCAAGATTTGGGATAAAATAGTATCTATGGTGAAGGTCCTCCCAAGGCTTATCAGGACCATTCATGGCTTCTAATATTTCTTTGTTCGGAGAAAAAGTATCGTCGAAAAAATCATGTGAAATGGATGAGTCTACGACACATATGGGATCTAGAACATGATCTATTGTAGTCCAGGCACTTGAGGGAGACATCTAAAAGAAACTACATTGTGAAATATATCAATAACACACACATAACCCAACAAGAAGAGAGAATTTAGGGAAGGGATTCCAATCCAAGTTTGTATTCCATCTTTAGGGTTATTTATACAATAGATGAATGGTTGGAGTGGTTGCACCTGCTCCAAATAATCCTTTCTTTAGTTACATTTACCACTAGTTACACGAATTTACTTATCTTTATCCACTTATTACATAGTATCATGCAGTCTAATGGCTAATAACATATATGTCATGACTATTAGGGCCTAAGAGGCCCCCTCAACTTCTCCCCCCCACTCAATTCCTTGCTTGTTCTGAGCAATCGTGCACCAACGTTTTGGGTCTCTGTTACTACAAAAGTATCCTCATTGTGTACCACCCATGCATACCGGTATGCATAGGTAACTCAATCATAACAACCGCCAACTGGATAGGGTGATAGACGTGTACAAGGTTTACTATGATTAGTCTCTACTGTATCTGAGTGACTATATATTAGAGGTCCCATCTCCTCGATCTCCATGTTTTGTGTTCCTCATCAAGAGTCGCCTTGGATGTTGTTATCGACCTAGATTGCTCACGCGCTCTGTTAGGTTGTCACTCTCGGAGGATGAGGGTCTGTTTCATCGACCACACATAACATTCTTTTGTTGTCACGACCCAAAACTATTCTACAACTCTTATACTTAGGGGATCAATTAATTCAGTGTTCTCATCATCATTTTTTCTTTAAGCGCTTTGTGTGTGTGTGAAATGTCTCCCTTAAATGCCCTCAACAACTACTCATCATAAGTGCTCTCTCTATGTGCTCACTTCTATGTTACTTGTCGATCTTGTCTTCCTATTACTCTTTAATATGATTATGTTGTTGTATGTAAATGTATGGAATCTTACAACTAATATTTCATGAAGGATGAATTGATTACAAGGGCTTGCTTGCTATCGACTAGGAGTTAACAATTATTGATGAGATATCGATCTCGTTGGCTAGAATCCGACTTACATTACAATTATGAAGGGTATGCCTTCGAAGAAGATGCACGTTTAACCCCCTCCTTCCTTTAAACTTCATTTGTGACTCTCATATTAAATATTGACTTAATTAAATGCAAATAACTCAATCGACAATATATTTTTCTTTCACTTTTTCGACTAGATTAACTTGCAAACTTGACTATTGGACGTGACTCGACTAAAATACGAGTCGACTTCACTCATTTCCTTCATGTAATTCTGATTGAAAACTCTATTTACAATAAAGTTCTCTATACAATAGTCCTTGAAATATTTTGACCAAAACTGAGTATGGCATCTACTGTTTTCACATATTTAATGGCTTCTTGCAAAAATAAATGTATATTGAATATGCTTTTATGAAGTTCTTTACTTTTTAGTCAATCTCTCTGACCAGGATGCTGCTATTTGACAAACTCGCTCTGGCCTTGATTATGAATGAAACACTTATGCTCCTTGAATGAGGTCGATGAATGCTTGTCAGTTCCCTTCCTTATTGATGATTGATCTTTCTTTGAATGGCACCATGGAGCCAACATACCCATTAGTCGACTTTAAAAATTTCCCAGTCGAGTCTCTCCCCAAGTCGATCTTTTTCCAGCGGTAACCTCTGTCACATAGTTTAAAAATTGTTCAATTGGATGAGCCGACCTAAGTCGACCGCCAAAATCTTCGACTCAATCAGTTAATTCATCATATAATAAGTGAGCAATCGACCAATGGATTTGCAGTCTCTCGTTTATAGTCGAAAAACATTCACGAGTGTAAACATCAGTGATTAGTTCATCTCACACACAAAAAAAAAATTCCAGCAGCATCAACATTTCTGGGTGAGTTTTTATGAGCACAACTAATTATCATCCACGAACAACCACCTTATCTATCCATCCATGGGTAGCAGTCGATCAACATCCAAGCAGCCTCCGCTTGCATCCACAAGTAATCGAAATGAACAATATCATGTTCTTCATTGCATTTTATGTGCAGGATTCTCCTTCCACGAACATCATCAAACATTCAAGGGCATCCATGAACAATAAGAAGTCTTCGCCAGCGTTCTTCACCCATTTTTCTGGAGCATATTCAACATCACCAGTCTCGTATGAGCACGTATTTTTAAAATTTTAGAGTCTTCATCTCTTTCCTTTTGCAGTTCGGGATCATCTTCAGCGCAAGCCTTCTCTGGATTCAAGTCACGCAACAACATAACCAAATGTTGTAGTACAGTCACTTGAGGGAGACATCCAAAAGAGACTACATCGTGAAATATACCAAGAACACACATAACCCAACAAGAAGGGATTCCAATCCAAGTTTGTATTTCATCTTTAGGTTTATTTATACAATAGATAAATGGTTGGAGTGGTTGCACCTGCTCCAACTAATCCTTTCTTTAGTTACATTTATCACTAGTTACAGGCATTTACTTAGCTTTATCCACTTATTACATATTATCATGTACTCTAATGTCTAAAAACATATATGTGATGACTATTAGGGAGGATTGGCTCTACATTGGCCTCCAGGATAGCATGATATGCGATTTTAGTTGTAGATAATGGAATTTCCATTCCAATGTTTGATTGACCTTCATAAGACATAGTAGGAGAAGGTAAATTCCATGGGTCATCAAAATATGAAGTGTGGAACGACACAAACATCTAGGACGATGATGATTCACCGAAAATGGCGTTAATGTATGAGATTGGTGCCAAGAAATTAAAGGTTCCCATCAAAGAAGGATACATTTCAACACCAATGTTCTCAGTTTTCTTGTGAGAAATCTCGACAATGGGGACAGAGGGTCCCACCGATGCAGAGGAGATAGAGCATGAGAAAGATAATTGGTAGATTGTCACAATCTTGCCTTTACGAGGAAAGCATAAAATATGAAACACCGACCACACACAACTTACATAATGTAAATCAAATTACTCCCGAGTAAAATATTGTAGTCAAGGGGTGCATCAACCACCTCAACTTCAATCACCACAGTTTTACCACGTAGTTGGACCTGAAAAGCAGGGAGGATGTTGTCGGGTCTGAACGAATGACCATCAAATGTATTAAACATAGCCATGGACTAAGAAATATAGGGAGAGCCAAGTGATTTCCAACAAGATAGAGACATCACAGATGTTGAAGCACCTTCATCCACGATGGTACGCTTAACAGTTATATCCATACATTCTGTTAGAACACTTTAGAAATTTTCAAATAAAAATCAAATTTTGAAGTCTTTTGTTTTGATCTTTTCAAAATAAATTTTGAAAACTTAGGAATATCGTTTTTTAGAATAAAAGATATTTCTGTTATATCTTGACAGGGCACATCAAATACCAACCATCAAAAAATTAATAGTCATCTGGATCGATGACTCTCATGATTTAAGAGTTCTAGAATTGCATAAGGGTTAAGCAAAAGAGAAGTATGAAGTTCACTTCGGGACTTCGTCATTCCAGAGTTCAAGCTCAAAGTGTTTAAATCTCTAAAAACCCTAAAGTCGCGAAGCTCCATAGTCCCGAAGAGATGAATTCCTAGGAAAATATTTTAAAATAGGATCTACTCATGAGTCATATGCCACCTGTCAATCTTTACTTGTGCTAACACGTGGCACTATTTTTTGGGCAAATTAGTCACATCATTCACACGATTTTAGGTGACACGTGTCACTCACTTTTTATGACATGTCATCAACAATAACATCATCATCGTCACATCACTCTAGGAGATTGTCCTTCGGGAGATCAATCAAGAACAAATTCAAATGAATGTCAGAGTGCCAGAGCGTCGAAGTGTTGAAGCACATGAATTATCATAATAATAAATCATTAAAGATTAATGGGCTAAGAAGGTTTAAGTAGGTTTGATTAACGATGAGTAATCACTCTGTAATTACCACAAATAAAAAATCACAAAGCCCTAGAGCTCCGGAGTTCTGGAATTCCAAAGTACTTAAAATTAAAGTGACCTTAAGCTATGATCAATTAAAATGAAATAATTAACAATTTACTAATTGCTTTGTGAATTCGGCCTTTGGGAGATATCCATTATTCTACATTCAAAACTCTTGAATGTTGAACCATTGAATTACTTTATCTTAATTATGATCATTGAAAGTGTATCTAATTGGCTAGGGTAAAAGATTGGGAAAATATTTGCAACCGTCTCGTAAAAAAATTGACATAAATTGGTATGATTACTTTGTCAATAGATTAATGAGAGGATAATTAGTCATTAATATTTTTTAAATAAAGGTATTTCGAGCTTCAAAGCATTTTTCCATTAGCATCCAGAAACTTCACATTCAATATTTTGAACTCACAGATTTATCCTTCTCACAGGAGGGTTAACATCAACATTTGGAAATCATGGCACCGCGTAAAGAAGGAAAGAAGCAAGATTCATTCACTGAGGAATCAAACCCAAATGCATACATTCTTTTAGATACTACCACTCGACTGATCGATGTCATTAAATCATGGAAGCAGGTTTATGACATTTTAGAGAAGGAAAATTCTCTGTGTTCCGATGATTCAGTTGAAGAAGGAGATGAGTCATTTTTAGCCAAGCTAAGTTAGGTGGCTAAGTCAGAACTTCACAGAGTTGCAACTCGGCCGAAATTAATGCCATATACTGATATGATAAGTTGGTCCTTAGAGCATGTGGATATCCTGACGAGAACCAATTATAGTCACTAGAAGAACATTGTCGGCTTCTTTCGACACGAGGACATTTAAGTAATGTACAAATTAACCCCCAACCCCAAATATACTTAGAATGCATCAATTATAATGAATTTTGAGGATGATGAATGCACAAAATATGGCAGACATGTTCATGATATAGTAAAATCTTGGTGGGGAAATCAAAATAAATTCAAAAATGGTAGCCAAGGTATGTATTCTATGTACTTTACCATAGAGTGGGTTCCTATAATCCATGAAGTTGTTGAGGGATATACTCTTGATTGGGGAAACATGTTGTCAGATAAATTATCTAGGTAAATTGAGGATTACAAAACTCAAAAATCTAAAGGAGAACATGCTCCTTTCTATATGTATGCATATATTATGGATGCAATTTGTTTCAAAACCTCATTTCCTCTTATGAATTGGAGATGGACTCTGACTATCACTGAGCCCATACATTTATATCATTCTAAATTATGGGAGGAAAATTGAAAGGATTCTTTTCATGAAATTTGTCACAACACGGTCATTCCAATTCATGAAATTATCTATGGTCAGCCTCCCCCCAGAATTTCAGAACAAATTATTGGGAATTTAGATGTTATTGCAGATTGGTACATTGAGGAAAGCTTCTCTTACATTAGAGTGTTCAGTTGTTTCACATCTCCACATGCTCTTCCCAAATTCTTACCAGACAGACTTATTTGTAGATAAGTAGCATATCATACAGTTTCAGGACTTATTTGGCCAAACTTTCCCATACAGGTTGGCATATTTTCATTATCTAACTTTACACACGCTAAGGTGGATGCTTCGGCCTTAAAAGATATTAAATTGGTTGACATTGAATACAAAATGCATGATCCACATAGGGTGGTTGAAAAACATTTAGATCAATTCAATATGAAGAGATACATCCATGAAGATTCACCCTATAAAGAAGTTTCCAGATTTCAATTTTTTTCTCAAGAACAACAAACAAGCTTCCTCATCTTTCAAAAGCACAGAAGGAACAGTCTACCAAAAATATTGCAGGAATAACAAAGACTTAATCCAACTTTACAGGTGGCAGAATCAGCAGAGCTCAAGCAACATAACTTGCCTGAATACAAAACTAGGGAAGTGGAAAAGATATCAGAAACATTGTCCAAGGATGAAAAAATCATAGGAATATCCATACCAGGTAAAAGTGATCAAGAATTATTATCATCATTTGAAAATTTTATGAATCATGGACACAATTTTCCTCTCTCATTATCAAACACTGAAACTCCAGTGAAAGATACTACAAATCAAGGAGAATCTACTGCACTTATTTCTCCTATACCATCTTTGACTCCCCTGACAATAGGTTTTGATTTACCTTGTTCAAAGGTTATCAATATAGATGACCTAACACCTATTGAACCTGAAGATATTCCTTGATCAGATTTATTTTTCAACAAGAAAAGGAATGCTATCATACTAAGGGAATCTCAACAGAAGGAGGGACGAATCACCAAAAAGAATAAAATGATATATGACGGACAGGGACAGAGTGACCTTGAATTCTCAAAAAAAGTTGCAGATTCATTGGGAGCCTTTGCAACTACCAACTTGTGGTCAGTGGATAATTTTAGAAAACAAATTTACCAAAAGAATATTCTAATTGAACAATTGCATAATGATATGCAATAGATGGACATGACTTCCAGAGAAAGAATCCATTTTTATATGGATCAAATCAGATAGGGTTTTGAATAGAAAATTAAGCAAATATAAGATAAATTGAAATTAAGTGTTCAAAATCAAGACTTGAGTAATAACATGCTCTCTTAGTGAGATATATTAATAGATCAATTGCAGACTCGGATAGCCTCATTCGAGAGAACATGAATGGACATTTTGTTCTTCAATAAATAAGCATCAGAGGTGAATGAGAAGCTACAATTTGTCTAGCAAGATCTGTATGAAATTTTGGATATTATTCGAAGACACTATCAAGTAAACAATAATTATTTGAAGAATATTTATGAAAATGAGAGGGAATCGTTTACAACCATATCCAAATTCCAATAATTTATAGTATGGAGGCAAAATCTCAATGTACCTGGAATTGCTCTTTTTTCACAATTTGAGCAGATAAAAGGAGAAATGGCTTTAAAGGTCTGGGAGAATAATCTTGAAAAAATTAAAAGGCTAGCTAGAGAGGAAAAAGAGGCTTGTCTTAATTCTCTTTCAGTTGTAGATCGATAAATGGAAGAGATTGATGTCAGTAGTATTCATGATACACTTGGACAAATTGAGATTGAAAGGAGCAAAGACAATCTAAAGAAAAATAGAGAGAATGTACAAAATGATATACTATAGGTAAATCATGTTGATTTACAAATGGTAAATGATCTTCTGGTGAAACCAAGTTTACAACATCAGATCACACAAAAGGTAGTTGTTAAAATTCAAGAAAAGTTACTATTGGTGCATAAAAAGGCTTTTCATTTGAATTAAATGCAAATGTCGAACCTTCCAAGTTTGTTATTACATTATTGGATCTACATGCACAATTCAAGGATTAGAAAAAACCAAGTACATCCATGAGCAAATAGAAGGTGAATGAATTGCTAGAAAGTGAAAGACATCTCAGTAGATGCTTAAAATCCCTGTTATATCTTTTAGTTTAGATTCTATTCTATTTTGAGAATTGAGAAAGTGGAATGTCTAACCACTTTTGGTTAAGACAATTTTTGTATAAATAAACAGATTAAATATCTATTCCAATCTTCTTCTGGCTGATTATAAAAGAGAACCTTCTTTATGCCAATTTGAAAGAGAAGACAAAGATTCTACGTTTCATTTCCTTGAGTCATGTACTTTCTGTGTATTGTCATTTCTTAAATCTTATTTTCTTCACCCTATCACTGTTAAATATTGAAAGACTACAACTTAGTCACACATCTATTGTGGTCCATGTAATTGGAAGTTTGTTCAACTACAATTTTTCCTTTGTTTATACTATGAGTAAGACGAGACTTGTATCTGTTTGAATCTCCTCATTTAACTTTGTCTTTAAAAGATTCATCCTACATAGTTCTTCCACTGTGGATAAGGTAAGATTTATCAGTATTAGCTACCTTACTTTATTTTTACAGTTTTTGTTAATCGATTCTACTTTCCACATACTCAATATCTATAAAAGACTCAAAGAAAGAGATACAGCCTCTGTATTTTTTAATCATTAAACTCATTTGAATTTTCATCTTAAAACTAAAGGTAGAAAAGCACTATAAAAAACAATTCTCTTAAATTTTGGATGCCTGGAATTATTCTATGATCCTAGAGTAAATTTCAAGAACAACACATTCTACACAAATATGAAAAGCCACATGGTAAGGGAAGTGAGGCTGAACATTTGCAACATCGAACTTGATAATTTTCGAGCCACTTGAGTCAAGAGCTCCCAATGCAGACAACAAGGCATTATTTTGTCTTGGACATGTCTGGTGTACCTCCAAAGAGGACATCACACATGGTGTTTGGCCCAAATATTTGACAATTGAGTAATTTTGGGCAGCTTTGGCTTTAGGATTAAGAGAAAATTTCTTAAGAACGCCTTTTGGAATGCAAGGTGCATGGTCAAGCTTATCGATCTAGAAGGGTGTTTCCAGAGGTGGAGGCTCCCAAAGTAGATTGTTGGGGACCACAATCATGAGTCCTAGTGGCTACACTAACCTCAAATCGGAGCATATTGACACATTGATGGCCACCATCATGTGCCAAGGGACTTTGACCTTCGCTTGATGTATTTCCGGTGTTTGAGGTTCTTGAGGCCATATTATGTAGAAATAGATTAGTTAACGTAGAAGACTTTTGCGGTATTATCCTCAAGGATTTCTCTATCTCAGGGCATAGATGGTTAAGGTGATCGTTTTTACACAACTTACATGGACAATTCACCTTTCACTTTTCTTTCTTGCCCTCACCAGCATTGTTATTGGGTTTGTTTTTATTTTGGTTTTCCTTGCTCTTATTATTGTTTTTATTACCACCCTTGCAGTTATTATTCCTACCTTCCCTCTTATTCCCTTCGGGAAACTGGTTACCCTTTGGGTCCATTGACTACATAGAATGTACATCCAATGATTGGGTGGGAGAGGATGAAGTTGTAGCTTGTCCCACTGCAGACTGGTTGAGAGACAAATTTTGCATCTGATTTCTCACCTGGTCTGCGGAATTGGAATTTTTTGAGCCTATAAGTCCAACAACATGGGGCTCAGGATTTTGTCTTGGATCATAATTCAACCTTGGTGTGTCAGGAATAATATCATAGAGCATCCCAGACTGAGCGTATATAATATCTAACTTCTAGGCTTTAAAAATGGCCTCTTCCTGAGTCATTACTCTGGATGTGGAAACATCCTTCGAAATATATGACAATAGGGACTTGAGGAACCACTCCAATAGAAACTTTGGTGGAATGGTAGTTTTAATCAACTTCTTTCTTCTATGCCACTCTTGAATGTGGTCTGATATGTGGGTGGATTTTTTCCAATGAAAAGTCGATAAAATCTCTATACCGACATCATAATGAACCGACAGTTGAAAGTGGTTGAGAAAAAACAAGACCAACTCATAGAAAGTTCAGTATGTGCCCCCCGATAACTCAATGTACCATTTTGCAGCAACCCCTAAAAGGGTGTGTTCAAACAGTCTCAAACGAATAGAATCATCATTAAGAGAATTAGACGAGAACCATAGGTGAAAAGAGGTGACGTAATCGCCTTGATCCTCACCACTCTTACCCTCTAATTTTATAATGTTTGAGGGAAGCTTGGTGGGAAAGGGAGGGCATGTCGAATAATGAAACACAGGATCATTCATTAATTTTGACAAATATGAAAAATTCAGTACGGACAGAAAAGGGATCCTTGGTTTTGACATAAATTTAGGAAACAACACATTCTACACAAATATGAAAAGCCACATGGTAAGGTAAGTGAGGCTGAACATCTGCAACATCAAACTTGATAAATTTCAAGCCACTTGAGTCAAGAGCTCCCAATACATATAACAAGGAATTCTTTTGTCTTGGACACGTCCGATGTACTTCCAAAGCTGACATCGCTCATGGTGTTTGGCCCAAATCTTTAACAATCGAGTAATTTTGGGAAGCTTTGGCATTAGGATTATGAGAAAAGTGCTTAAGAACTCCTTTCGGCATGCAAGGTGTATGATCAGGCTTATCTATATATGAGGGTGTTTCTGGAGGGGGAGGCTCCCAAAGTAGATTGTTGAGAACCATAATCATGAGTCCTAGTGGCTACACTAACCTTAGATCGAAGCATATTGATGCATTGATGGCCACCACCATGTGCCAAGGAACTTTGACATTTCCCTGATGCATTTTCGGTGTCTGAGGTTCTTGAGGCCATATTATGTGGAAATAGATTATTTAACATAGCAGGATGTTGCGTTATTAGCCTCGAGGCCTCCTCTATCTTGGGGCATAGATGGGTAAGGTGATCGTTTTTACACAACTTACACAGAAACTTCACCTTTTTATTTTCTTTCTTTCCCTCAACAACATTGTTATTGAGTTTATTTTTATTTTGGTTGTCCTTTCTCTTATTATTTTTTTTATTCCCACCCTTGCAATTATTATTCCTACCTTACCTCTTATTCCCTCTGGGCAACTGGTTACCCTTTGGGTCCATTGACTACACAAAATGTACATCCAATGAATTGGTGGGAGAGGATGAAGTTGTAGCTTGTCCTACTGCAGACTGGTTGAGAGACAAATTTTGCATCTGATTTCTCACCTGGTCTACGGACTTGGAATTTTTTTATCCTACAATGCCATCGGCATGGGTCCAGGATTTTTTCTTGGATCATAATTTAACCCTGGTGCGCCAGGAATAATATCATAGAGCATCCCAGACTGAGCGTGTATAATATCTAACTACTAGGATTTAAAAATGGCCTCTTCCTTAGTCATTACTCTGGATGTGGAAACAAACTTCGAAATATATGACAATAGGGACTCGTGGAACCACTCCAAATTTTTTTTTAGTGGAATGGTAGATTTAATCAATTACTTTCTTCTATGTCACTCCTGAATGTGGTCTAATATGTGGGTGGATTTGTTCTAATGAAAAGTCGATAAAATATCTATACCGACATCGTAATGAACCGACAATTGAAAGTGGTTGAGAAAAAACAAGACCAACTCATTGAAAGTTCAGTATGTGCCCCCCGGTAACTCGATGTACCATTTTGCAACAACCCCCATAAGGTTGCATTCAAACAGTCTCAAATGAACAGAATCATCATTAATATAATTAGACAAGAGCCATAGGTTAAAAGTAGTGACGTGATCACCAGGATCCTCACCACTCTTACCTCAAATTTTGGAATGTTCTAGGGAATATTGGTGGGAAATGGGGGCCATTTTAGGTCATGAAACACGGGGTTATTTATTAATTTTGATAGATCTGGAAAATTCAACATGGATAGAAAAGGGAGGCTTGGTTACTGCTTCTGAGACCATACTCCCAAAAAAGACTAATTTGGAGAGATGACAGGCTGAGGAGTGTTATGGTAGACACCATGGCCCTTCCCGATAAGATAATATCCTCCTCCTACTTAATTCATAAAAGTATGTAGAGGCATCATCACCGATGGGGATGCTTGTGAAGAAAACACAATATGATATGGATTCCCCATGTGTGCATATACATTTCCCCCTAACAAAAGGGTTCCATGCAGGGGGTTTCCTATATTATAAAATTGATTCCCCCCTGATGTAATACCATAGGTTTAAGGAGGTTTTTCCATAATAAAATCATTTGTGGGAACATGTATTGTGGAAGAAGGATAAATGAATGGGATATATGAAGTAGAAACAATTCCCATTTGTCCATTCCATCCTTGAAAACCATAACTAGGATTGGGTGCAGAGGAAGGAGGATTCCAACCTTCTACCATAGGATATAACTGAAGGATATGACCACCACCAAATGGGAAAGGATTGTAAGGAGGCAACATGCCCCTTGATCCAAAACTAGAATTAACGTTAGATTCCAGAATAGACGATGACATGTGTAGATCCATATTTGGCATACCAAAAGAAAAAGGATTAGAGACCAAAGGCATCACCTAAGAATCATAAATAGGAATCTCGATCGAAAAGGTGTCATGGGGAGAAAAGATCGATGATGGTAGATTCATACTTCTTGAAAATATATAAGGACTCATCCCCATGGGCTGAGGTGAGCTCATGGACAGGGTAGTACTACCTGAGAGAGTTGTAGGGATCCACATAGCCGATGGTGACAGAGTCATGGGAACTCCACTAGCCATAGTAGAGGTAGGATTTGAATTGATTCCTGATCCACTCACACCTAAATCAATACTCATATTTGAATCAATTCTCATGATGGGATGGTTGTGAGCCTGAGCGATGGAGATGTATGTACTACTTCTATTAAATCGACGTCTTTTAGGAGGTGGTTTTGGTATCATACCAAACTATCGTAATTGATTCAAAAGATGATGAGATCAGCATGGAAGTTGGTCTCACTCCATGATGACTCAAAAATCATGATGCAATTCAAAATCCTAAGTTCAACTAATGTACAAAGAGCACACTCCTAAATAAATATAGGGCTAATGCACGCAAACAGGACATGGTGGATGAAAGGTACCTCTCGAACTAAAGAAGGTATGCCTCTCCCAGGAGGTTATGAGACTCCCGAACAATAGAGTGGAGGTAAAAATATCATTTACAAGGACCCTCGTGGGATTCACAATGCAATCGTTCAGATCCCCCCAGCCAAAAAATCCTCCATAAAGTCTATGTGTTGTCTGATCCCTATCTGACTGAGGATACCTGTAGAATAACCCCTGCAAGCAACCTGTGTGGATACTTAAGCCAGGTAGCTAAGATCACCATGGTATAACCAATTATGAGGAGAGAATTCGGAGGTTAGTTCCACCATATGGGTAGGGTAGAAAATATTGAAGCCTTGAAAGCACTGCCTCTCACAGAGATAAAGTAACTAGAGAAACCCCCAAATACAAATAGAACCCTAGAAATATCTCTAACGCTAGGAAGGTATTAGAGGGTTATCTACGAAACCAACTTTGTGCGACCTTGTGCTTAAATACAGTGTTATTGGAGCCTACCGAGGACATCAATTATACAATGGGTTTCACCACTCCTTGGATAGACACATATGTTGAATTTTGTAGACTTGGAGAAGTTTACTCACAAAATCCTATTCCAAGGGCCTAAGTCCTAAACTTGTTTGTGTACCCTGAAAAACAATATCGTTTCTAATCAATTTTAATTATTGAACATTAATTTTAATGGTTTCTTCTTACTCAAGAGGTGCAGTCATGAAATTGATGGTGTGATGACTCAGCATATGAAAGAAACACATGTAAAAACATTTCTAAGTACTAGTCTTGTGTTGGATTACTAAGAGGGGGGGTGAATTAGTGATGAGAATTTTTTACACTTTTAACCACAGTTTATACTCCTTTAACTTATTCAACAATTTCCATCAGTTCATCATTAATACATTATGGAATCATATAAAATTAACATCCATTAGTGCATAATAAAGAAAAATAGACAAAACCACACAATGCATAGTACACCAATATTTTATGTGGAAACCCAATGCGGGAGAAAACCAAAGAATTTTTATCTTATATGTCTTTAAGAATTACATTCAAAGAAGCACCAAATTCCAATTCTATGGCTCCAACCAGAAGGAGGATCCAACCCCCTAATTCCAAGGATCCAACCTAAAGGAAGCTCAAACTCCCTAGTTCTCTGGCTCCAACCACATATCCTTGCCATGTCTTGTTTCCCTAAAATATAATTTCCAAATGTATACAACCTATCACTGTCACTGAATCAACCACTGTTACTATCACTTTGTCACTGTCACGGAATCAACCATTGTACCTGTCAACCTGTAACAACAACATGTCATATCCTGTACCAGCAACCTATACCAAAAACATGTAACAACTTGTACCAATCAACCTATACCAACAACATGTAACAACTTGTACCAATCAACCTATACCAACAACATGTAACAACACTTGTAACGACAATATGTAACCAACAACATGTGCCAATAATCTGTCACACTAATCGCATCAAAGAATCATGTACATCAACAACTAGCATAACCGGTACCATCACAAGTGCATCAACCATGCACATCATAACACCTCACAACCACCACCAATACCAATATCTCTATGACACTTCAACCATAAACCATGTGCCAATATCACTACAAATGTGTCCAACAATATTACCAACAAGTGCCTCTAACAATGTACCAAGCATGTACAAATCATGTATCAATAACAAGTCAAACTATGCCACATCAAGATGTACCAACATCACCATAACATACACCTCATGTATATTCCAACTCATCAACTAAGTGTCTCATCCATGAACTCAACATATACCTCAACCATATACCAAAACATATATCAAGACAACCAACAAGTTTCCTCTAGCAATACATCACAAATCCATAATCCACATTCCATAAACCCTTACATAAAACTATGTGTCAAACCTCATTGTTATGTAGCCTCAATAATGTACCATGTCATGAATAATTGTAACCATCAAAACATAAATATAAACATACAAGTAACTCTGTAATAAACCTGGTGTATGTGATCACATACCTTCAGACCTTCCTTAACTTCAACAACAAGATACTAGCATTTTCACCAAACTTTACCTTAGTCTCACATGACTAGTTTTGGATTAGTCAACAACCCTAACTTGAAACAACCATAACTATGTACATGTAATGAATAAAGGTATGATAATGATAAACAATGTTCTTCAACGTCTTCTCTACAATTCATTCAAGTTTAACTGCTTGGAACCTCCAAGAAAAGGAGTTATAGAAACATTGGTAGACCTTGTTGAATTCTAGGTTATTCTAGAGAGAAAACTTGTAGAGGATTCCACGCGCAGAATATTTGTTGTATGGATCTGAAAATGTACAAAACATAATACAATTTTTACTCTAACCAATTCATTTTGTCTCGTTGAATTTTGATCTATTATGAAGACGTTATGATGTTATTACTCAAAACATTTTTTTATACTAGTTTCAAGACTAGCTACAAACCATATCTTCCATAGAGTGTAACTACCAAAATACAATGACCCACAAGCTGAAATATTTATCACAGTTACTTTGATAAGTCGTCTCAACAACCTCCATATTTTTCTATCTGAATCACTCTATAAAAAATGTTACTGCGAAAATGGTGAGATGACCTTTAAATAACATACCTTGGATAGCATCATCAAAAGACTTTATCCTCCCTTGAATTTTCGGCCTTCTTTACTTCTTTATTTACTAATGGGAGACCCTTTCTCTCTTATTTATACTCTCCAACTAGCTTCCTCTAGACATATCAACTTTTATCCACTTAACCACTTTTTCCACTTAGCCACTTTGTTCACTTAACCACTTTGTCCACTTAACCAATTTTTCCACTCAACCACTTTTTCCACTTAGCCACTTTGTCCACTTAACTTAACCACTTTGTCCACTTTGACTATTCAACCTTTGTCCACTTTATTATTTAATTCATTTCTCTTTACAGCCACATTGACTATGAATCTTCTTTAATACTTACTAGAAGCTTTCTAGAATAATTGACTTATTTTTTACCTTCTAGGGACTTCTAGAATACTCTTAGGGGTCCTCCAACTTCACAAGGCCATATCTCACTAACCCTGAGGAACCACGTGAATTTCCACATATCAACAGAAATCGCATGACGTGTACTATCCATCTATGATAGTATTTCCTACAAACTAATTGATCTTCATTCTCAAATACCTCAAACAAAATTGGGTTCCTTAACCATAACTTTAGGCTATGAGAATTCGTTGTCGGAATTATCCAAGGGTTGAAATCAATCACTAAGGGTTGACATCAATCTACAATATCACTCTTCAAGGGTTGACATCAATGACAACCAACTATACAAACCTTTTTTCCATCAATCTAAACCAACTATCCAACATTTTNACTATGAATCTTCTTTAATACTTACTAGAAGCTTTCTAGAATAATTGACTTATTTTTTACCTTCTAGGGACTTCTAGAATACTCTTAGGGGTCCTCCAACTTCACAAGGCCATATCTCACTAACCCTGAGGAACCACGTGAATTTCCACATATCAACAGAAATCGCATGACGTGTACTATCCATCTATGATAGTATTTCCTACAAACTAATTGATCTTCATTCTCAAATACCTCAAACAAAATTGGGTTCCTTAACCATAACTTTAGGCTATGAGAATTCGTTGTCGGAATTATCCAAGGGTTGAAATCAATCACTAAGGGTTGACATCAATCTACAATATCACTCTTCAAGGGTTGACATCAATGACAACCAACTATACAAACCTTTTTTCCATCAATCTAAACCAACTATCCAACATTTTGTTTTTCAATAGAAATGGTATGCTTTTAAATGTTGTGTATAAGATGTGATCTCTTAAATTTTAATGAAAATTATATCTTTCCTAAGATGACAAGACTAATGAAATCTAAACAAAAGTGCAAATTCTTCAAGTGAAATTCAAAAACATTTTTGTTTTTTGTATTTTCAATATAATGAAATGAAAATCCAAAGACTAAACAAACAACCTCTTGAACTGACCCTACTTCCAGCACATGAAGAAAATCCAAGAAGGACACCAAGAAGTTACTACTCATACCAAGATGCAAGGACAAAAGATGAGAAAAGAGACAAGAAAATAGTTTTCCCAAAAATTCAACACTAATACAACTCCCTATCACTCTGCAAACACTCAACAGACAAGAAAGAAACCCAAGAAGACTCAACAACACTGAAAACTCACCCAACAAACACCACACTAAACCAAAAAGGATTAGAAAAAGGTGTACGCAATTGTTCATGGAATAGAATCATATGTACGCAACCTAAACACAAAAAACATGTGTATGTACGTGATTGTCAAGGGAAAACCTGCGTATATCGAAAACGACATTGTCTGGGTAAGGACCAGACCAAGCAAATCAAATGTAAAACAATGGGCTATTAAGAAACATGTGACACATGAACTCAGGGAAACAAAGAGAAATCAAATAGAAAAATCACCAACTAACCCCAAAAGGGAGAAATTCCCTAGTGGAGTTTCCAATTCTATTATGAGGAATATCTCTCTATAGTTTGGGGTAAGACCAAAAAAAACGGAACGACACCGAAAAATCAACTCTAATATCAAGTATGTTAGATAGATGTAAATGCCAACAAAAGAAAAGCTAAAATACTGCCTCTTTTAGACATCTATAGGAGACCACCGATGAGTTCACAATTCAATGCTTGTTACTAGCAACTTGTCCTTAACGTTCAAGATACACAAACATATGAAAATATATGAAAATTTAGAATGTAAACTAGCATAGTCCATCCATATGTACAACAAATTTACCCGTGGAAAATAATACAAATATATGTAACATATAATTGGATGAAAAAAGAGTATTTCTATTAATATAATCAACAAAAGTACATAGGTGACAACTTTTTGTAGTGGCACTTGACGAAACCGAGAAACTAAGTGCCTCCACTTAGGCCTTCACCACTTCAATCCTCCACAAGGAAAGCTCATAATTTTTAGGAGTAATTAGGTTCCTCCACAAAATAGGAAGAGCTTGGGGGTTGAACACAAGAGAAGTTCATACTTAAAGGACAAAGGGAGTTAGACTCAATATGAGGTGAAATTTCTCCAAAGTGTATTTTCTCTCTTTTACAAGGCTTGTATATGGATCAATTTATAGCCTTCAAATTGAAATTAAGGGTTGAATCAAAGCGTTTCTAGCATATTAAAGGCCAAAGGGTATAGATCCTATGACTTGGCATGGAAAACTTGAAATATTTTTTATTTTCAGCACAAACCCCAATGTACACAAGTTGTACCTGTGTATACATAGGTTGTTTAAGTGTAGCCCACATATAGGCACACAAATTTGAAATTTTGACATTGGATTCTGAAAAATGGGGGAATTGAGTCTACGTAGGGAAAGGGAAGGCCACCAAAGCAAGATGCATAGAATGTGGAAAAAATTGCTATAAAATTTCTTCACATAGTTTAAAACTTGAACCTACACAACAACTCTAAAAGAGTCTGATATGGATTTCAATAACTCAGTATATCATTCAATGAAACACAGAGACTCCAATACAATGAAAAGGTATTCAAATCTCACACTTACATGGAGAACTAATAAACACAATGATTCTATTAATGAATCTTTGTACATAATCTTACACAAGGTATCTTTCCTTCCTCGCCTGATTTGACATTTCATTGGCCTCTATTTGACCTTTTGGCCACACTTGGCCTCTTTCACTCACTTCGCTCACATTATTCTTTATTCAGTCCCCCCTCTATTTCCGGTAGGCTTACATATTTAAAACTAAAGGATTTTGATACCATAATTGGTTCATATCCTGAATTCTCTCCATTAAAAAAATACTAGGATCCACAAAATCCTCAATATATCTACACCTCACCTTAGATCTATTTATGTCTTTACAAAGACTCAAGATATACTTAACAAAGGTAGATTTGATTGTATTTCAAGATCTTCAAACCAACTCCTATTCTAGAATCATCAATCTCATCCAACTAACCCTATCTTATACAATTCTTCAAGAATCCAATAAAACATAAACAAAAAATATAATAATTTGAAGTTAGGGAGCCCACTCCATTAGTAAACTCAAATACCCCTAAGGCCTAATCAACAAGGTTGATTTTGGAGGTAAAATTCTCCTGCATCAAACTCCCGAGGTTAAAATTTTCATGATAGCCTAATCATATATCTTCAACTTCTTTACTCCTCTTGAATCCCATTGTTGATGTTATCCATATGATCTGTTTCATGATTTCTTCACTGCTCTCCTCCATTTTCTAGGATCCTAAACATTATTTTTTTGTTGCTAACTAAGTTTGTTGTTCTGCTACCTCATTTCTATTTGAGACTTTCTAGGATCCCATATATTACTTTCATGCTTGTCATTTATCAGGTAGATATAATCTCTCTTATCCAACTGCAATTTGTGGATGCCCAACTTTTTCACTAATTCAAGAGGATCTAGAATGCTCATAGATGTCCAAGAAGATATAAAACGCCCACAAAGTTCCATGAGGATCCAGAAATGCTCAAACTTTGTTCATATCAAATGTTCTTGAAAAGGAATTCATTGTGTGGATCTCAACGATAGATTTCCAACGACGCAACAATCACCTCTAACAAAGTTCATATGAAGAATTTATGGTCGATCGAAGTTATGGTCAAATAGAGAAAAAAGTCAAATTCAAGGTGGCATGTGTCAGTACTGGAAGGGTGACATGCGACACAACCATACATAATGTATGATAATAATGTGGCAATTCCACAGAGCACCACATGGCATATCATACAGCTGACCGATCAAATGACAAGGTGACCGTATAGGTATAAGTGGAGGTCAATCGGAGTCAAACCCCTAATCTCGCATTTATAATTCTAAAGAATTACCATTACGTCACAACTGTGTCACTTAACCACTATTAGAATGAATTGTATTTGAGTTGGTTTGAATATTAGTTGGCGGGAAAAAGGGGATGAGGGCTAAGCCTCTGTCAAAGGTTTAGTTAGAACCTGATATAACTGTGTCTGAAGAATTGCGGGAGGGATAACAAAATCTACCACCAAACATAACTAAAAAATATTATATATAACATATACATAGTTCATAAATTTCCAAAGGGGGAGAGTTCCATGGGGTCAAACCCATGACCTCCTCCCAAGGGTATCAACGCCTTAACCAATGCATCATGCATGCCACTTGTGGCAGAGATTTCGCAGAGATAGGTTTTAATTTGGATGCCACTGGTTACCTAAGGTGTGGACCTTGGTTGGGTCTGTGGCCTATTTAAGACTATTGGATGTAGGCCTAGTCAAGAGGAAAGGTTATTTTTGGAAGAGAAGTATGCAAGGAGAAAAAAACAGCTAGAAGGAAAATCATCATGTGCAAGCCAACCATGTGAAGTTTGCATGCAAGAAAGACCTAATGATGCTAGGGTTAGGGTTTTTTGTAATGTATTGTAATGGCTGATGAGCCAAGGATATAAATAAGTATTACTTAGGGGGAGCTAAAGGAGGAGAGACATAGGAAGACCCAAGGAGAGAGAATAGAAAGAAATGTACTACTCAGTAAGTTGGTGATATAGGGAAGGAGTGAGTGACTCGATCCTAAGGTTTAGATCGCAATCTATGGTGCCTGGTGAGATCTATTCATCCTCAGAAGGACCGAGGAGCCTGTTGAAGAGAGTAAGACCCAATATTGTAAGTACACGCGATGTGACATATTACTGAACCACAATAATAAGATTGAGAGCTAGATCTTTGTGGACGTAGCCCAGGATGGGGTGAACCACAGTAAAACATTTTTTATATGGATGAATGTTTGTGTCTTTATTTGTTGTTAAATGTTGAATGTTAGATGAATGAATTAACTAGTTAGATCTGGTATTCCACATGAATGAATAGAATGAATGCTATAATTAGATGTTAGACTGAATGAATAAAGATTACAGAGTACAACCACAGATCTCCACTCATTCCCTAGTTTCAATCACTTGAGTATTGCAGCCACCCATAGAGTTATCTCGTGTGAGATTGTGTAGTACAACTTGTGTGTTGCATTACTTTATGGTCTTCCAGAGGGGCCGATAGTTTTGGAGGGATTTTGTTGGGAGCTTATCAAATCTAAACCAGGGTCAATCTATGATAGTAAGGTAGAATCAGAATAACCCATAAAGAACCATAAGTAAAAGAAGTATAATGTAAAGCCAACAAATGGTTCCGTTGTCAGTTGGTTGGAAGAAAATGGGATTGAGTATGTGAGATTTGTAGAAGACGCGTCAAAATAATGTTAGACCAGATAACAAGACATTGAAGAGAATGAGAATCTACAAAGGGATGTTGAGACCGTGGAACCCAACGAAGGAAGAGATAGAGACTTGGTTGAAGACAAAGGAGCTAGAGTTTACGTAGAAAGATGGCAAAAACCCGAAGTTGACATCACGCAAATACCTGGACAAGTACGTATTCAATGACTTGCATGAAGTATTTTTCTGTGATTTCCCGCATGTATTGTAGGAGTGGATAAAAATATTGAAAGACAACCATCCTACAAATTGGATCAGACAACTAGATTGGAATCCTGAAGAGTTCACGCAGTTACAATGAGTTGATAATAAGTTTATGCGTGCAATAGATTTTTGGTTAGACAACATTGTTGAGGATTTATCACAGAATTTGCAGTAGATACAGTGAAGTCTTATAGCACAACTGAGAAAGAGTTCTTGAAGGGACCTCGAGGTAGGTACTTGAAATAGTTATATACTTCCATTAAGATACTACTATATAACAAAGGTGTAATGACAATGGAGTTGGACATATAGACTTCCCTACGTGCATGGAGGAAGGGGGGAAGCACTCACAGGAGAAGGACAAATGGAAGGAGAAGTGGATAAAAGAAAGAAGGAAGAGGCCTTGGACCCAATCATGATGGACTAAGACCAAATCAAGCGGATCGTGGAAACAGCTGGAAAAATGCGCAGTGGAGTACCCTACCAATATAAGGTGAACACCAAGAAGAGAGTCGTAGCCAGGAGGGAAGGCTTGGAAAGTGATGAAGATGAGGTAGAGGATCTTTGGGCTGTGGAGAAGATTGAGGAAATCCTATGCCAATCATATGAGAGGAAGACAAGAGGTCCAAGAGAGGGAATAGAAGGAAGCATTCCCATCCATATTAGTGTCAGTTTGGAACCCATAAACCCATGTGCGACTAATACACCAAGAAGAACACAACCATTTAGACAATCGAATTTTGGGAGAAGGAAGATAGCAGGGAGTACATCTAAACAAGGAAAAACAATTGGGGAAGCTAGTTCATGAAGCATTAGTCAAGTATCTACACTGCGCGGAGGTAGTAGTTCAGCATTCAAGATGGCAGGACATGATCCCAGCATCAGGTTACCAGAATTCAAGGGAGAGGCATCGGAGGACCCAAAGAAGCACCTATTTATCTATGAAAATATCTAGGAAGTGAAATAGATCACAGACGAGGACACTAAATTTTCACAGTTAGCAGATCGCACACTGTATTGGTACATGAGTTTAGTTGCAAACAACCTGTTAGGGATGACCAGAACGATTGGAGATATCAAGAAGCTATTGATAAATGAGTTCCAGAAGCCTAGTTCAGAGGATCAATACATGAATGAGATCATAGAAATCAGACAGAAACCAGGAGAATCTATATGGTATATTAACCAAAGATTCAAATGATTGAAGGGAAAGATAAAGTATGTCATGACATATATGAATCATAAGCATATGTTCGTCAATTCAAACACAGGAAGAGACTCTATAAGAAGCCCTACAACTAGAAGAGAACCAATATCAGAAGACAAATCCAGCCATAGAGAAGTTGAAGGGGGATCTAAAGAACTTAACATTCTAGTTAAACCAGAACAAAGGTAAGGACAAAAGAGAATTCGCTTGGTGTACCAGATGTAGGAAAGAAGAACACCATAAGAAAGAATGTCCAACATTCGTGTAGTACATGGAATTAGGAATGCCAAACCTCTTGCCAAGAGGAGGACTATGGTGTTAAATATGTAAGAAACAGAGACATGATCCATATCATTGCCCAAAAATTCATAAGTACCATACAGTACTGAAGAGCTCATATTGCAACTTTTGCAAGTCAGTAGGCCATGATGACAAAGATTAAAGAACCATGGACCTGATGAGGGAAAGAACATCATATTCTTATAGGGTGCATGAAGAAATGATGACCGGGAAAGCTGCACCATAGTTTAAACAAGTACCAACCCCATATAACACTACGCATCAACAATATAACACTACGCAACAAAAATATAACACTGCACAGACACCATACAATACCGCGCAACCACACTATAATATTGTGCAGTATAACGAGACACCTCAGTACAATGCACCATGAGGAGATTGATTTGGCTACAGAGGTGGATGAAGAGCAAGAGGAGGATTTGGAAGAGGCAGAGGACCAGTGGTATGCCACAATTTTCAACAACCAGGACACTATGCAAGAGAATGTCTACTCCCACCTGCGACGTGTATGTATTTTCGCGCATCAGATCATGATACAAAATAATGTCTGACATTATTAGAGAAGATCCAAGAGAAGAGGAATCAGAATAATCATAATGTTCAGTGGATTTCGAAAGAAGAAATGGACGAGGGAAGAAACATCAACATAGTTACATGAGGAGGAGCTACGACAGGAAACGATGCAGTAAGATAAGATCCAGAACAAAACCAATGGGTGAAGAAGAATGTTGAACCGAAGAAGCAATTTGATGTGAAGAACGAAAATGAGTTATTCAAACAAGATAGAAAAGAATTCATGAAGCCAAACATTGCATAGACATCAACTACACAGCATAATAAGGAACTACCAGAGTACGAGATGCCTCCATCACTGGATCACACCAAAGAAACACAACCTCTCGGACAAGTAAGTACAATTAAAGGTTTTTTTCAATCCTGTGTGACACTATTAAATGATCCATAATCTGTTAAAGTATTAAAAAATATGTTATAAATATGTAGCATAGAGGCAAAAGGAAAGATAGAATAGAAAACAGTGATCATCTATATACAAGGAGGAGAACAAGTAGAGAATTCAGACTAAACGCCAACATTGGGGATTTCAATATGGGAGATATTATATTAGATCTAGGATCTGAAGTAAGTGTGCTACCCAAGAAGACATGGAAATGTAAGGGACAACCCACATTAGGCTACTCACCAGTTCAATGGAAACTAGCGAATCAACACAGATTTCTACCAATTGGGAGACTAAAAGGGGTAACAGTAGATATGGATGGAGTGTGCACTAAATCCGACTTCGAAGTTATAGAGATAGTGGACGACACAACACCTTATCCAACATTGCTTGGCTTGTATTGGTAGTTTGACAATTAGACTATCATCAACTTAAAGACAAGGAAGATGACATTCAAGTCAGGAGAATACAAATTCATTGCGCCATTGGACCCATCAGAAGGGGTAAGGTTTGTAGAACTTACCTGCTTAGACCTGGAGGAAATTAACTAGTTGTACAGAACAACCTCGCAAGAAGAAGATTATGTGAACCTGACTAGAGATGGAGTACTCAGTTTGAGAATCATCACCTCATGTGCGTCAGACTCATATACAGGCTTAGAAAACTAGCAGCAGAGGTTACATGAAGTCTCCATAAGAATATGCGCAAGAATAGACCGCACAGTAAGATGGGTTGGTACGGAAATAAGGGAGCCTCCCAACTTCCATGGGGTGAATGAATTAGAAGAATTCTTAACACACTACGAAGATTAATTGTTACAGAATCAGAGGCTCTTAGCACTGGATATATCACTCAAGGAAACACCTGCAAGATGGTGGGGTGCGCACAAAGAAACAATCAAGGATTGGTACCAATGTAAGCAGTTACTGTGCATCAGGTTTGGTGCAAAATAGGGAAGCAATGAACTGCAGAAATATGATGGACAAGGGGCACCAACAGAACACTTTGGATAAGTTATGAACGCTATCGAGGATGAAACCACCGGAAGAATGGCCTCATCATTTTGTTCACACATTATAAGGGATCCCATCAAACTATTAACAAACCAGGAATTGCACAGAGGAACTACAAATTGGACACTATTATAGAAAAAATTTATAGTCACTTTCTCATTCGAACATGAGAACCCCAACATAGATTCAACGCTTAAAAAAATTAGAGGGGTGATATTCATTAAAGAACAGGAATTTGAACTCATAACAGAGGAGTAACAACATAACAAACATACAGTAAAAGAACTACTATCATGCTACCACGTGTAGGAGGAAGCACCAGATGAAGATGACCCGCGAGATATTCAAATTGAGGAAGTTGAAGGCGAAAGAGAAGTGGAAGGTCCACCTCTGGAATAATAAGTAATTTTTGCGTTGATCAAGGTGAATAAATTCAACATTGTGATAGTTGAGAATCCCAAAATGGCCAGCATTGGAGACTACTGGGACAAGCAAACAATGGAAAGCATAACAAAGTTACTACGCGAGTACAATGACTTGTTCCCAATAACGTTCACAAAAATGAAATGCATAGAACGAGAGCTAGGTGAAATGACAATACCTCTCAGAGTGGAGGCAAGACCGACCCACCAATGACCATATAGAATAAATTCGATCTATAAGGAAAAATTCAAAGCCGAAATCGATAGGATGTTGGAGGCTGGAATAATAGAAACTATAGAGGAATCTGAATGGATAAGCCCTATGGTAGTTCAAGAGAAGAAGAAGGGAGGGATAAGGATATCTATCGACTTGAGGAAGTTGAACGATCTGTGCCTACATGATCCTTTCCCTACTCCTTTCACAAATGAAGTGTTGGAGAACATAGGAGGACAGGAAGCCTATTCATTCATCGATGGATTCTCAGGCTACCATTAGTTCAAGATAGCTCCAGAAGATAGATACAAGACCAATTTTTCCATAGAATGGGGACCCTACCAGTACATGGTCATGTCATTTGTACTGAATAATGAACCAACAATATTTTCCAGAGTAGTGATAGCTTCATTCAAAGAATTCATCCACTCGTTTCTAGAGGTATATCTGGATGATTGGACAATACATATTCTGTTGAAAGACCATGTAGAGGTCTTGAGGATGATGTTAGAAAGATGCAAGTAGTGTCATATATCGTTAAACATTAATAAGTGCATATTTGGAACACCCTTTGGGATACTATTGGGCCATATAGTATGCAAACAAGGCTTGCTAGTAGATCCTGCCAAGATTGCAATAATTGTTAATCTACCAAAACCAAAATCAGTCTGTCAATTAAGAGAAACATTGGGACACACAAGATACTACAGGAAATTTATAAAAGGGTATGCGTAGATCACTACACCAATGGATAAGTTGTTAAGAAAATACACCAAGTTTCAATGGAATGAGGACTGTTAGCACGGATTGGACACCCTGAGAAAGAAGATGGTAACCACACCAATACTAGTATTCCTGGATTGGGAAAATACATTCCACGTGCATGTAGATTCATCAGCCATAGCACTTGGATCTCTTTTAGCACAACGAGGAGCAGGCGGATTAGACCATCTGATAGCATTTGATAGAAGAAAACTGTCAGAATTGGAGCAGAATTACAATACCTCATCATAAGTTCAGAAATTACGTACTAAGAAAACATTGAAATATTTTCACAGACCATTCAAATCTCAAATACCTCATCAACAAGCCAGTATTGGGGGGGATAATTTTTCAATGGTTATCGTTGTTTCAAGAATTTGACTTTGAAGTGATAGTCAAGCCATGAAAGTTGAATGTAGGACCTGATCACCTCTTGAGGATCACTAATGGAGAGGAACCTATGAATATAGAGGAAATCTTCCCAGATGCACAGTTATTTTCAGTCTAAGTGACTGATGAATATTTCACAGACATCATCCAATACTTTAGTATAGGGATTGCACCACATGAATTCAACATCGCGTAGAAGAAAAATATGATAGTTTGTGCTACAGACTATCAATTGATTGCAGGACACTTATATAAGATGGGTGTATACAACATATTGAGAAGATGTGTGCTAGAACATGAAAGACCTAGGATTTTAGCAAAATCCCATCAGGGAATATCAGGAGGATATTATGAAGGAAAAGCTACCATGCAGAAGTTATTTCACTCAGGAATATGGTGGTCAACTATTCACAGAGATTCAAAGTAATACTACCAGAGATGTGATGTATGTCAAAGGGTTGGTAAACCAAACAGAAGGGACAAGATGCCCCTAAGACCACAAGTAAACTTGTAGGTATTCGAAATATGGGAAATAGATTTTTTGGGACCAATTAACTCACCAACAAAGAGATTAGGAGTGAGGTACATTATTACTATGAAAGAATACTTGAAAATATGGGAAGAAACAACACCAGTAAAATATTGTAGTGCAAAGGCAACAACACACTTCTTGTTTGAGCACGTGATCACTAGATTTGGATGCACAAGGGTTTTGATGAGTGACCAAGGCACTCACTTCATTAACAACACTATTAAGGCTATGACTGAGGAGTTTGAAGTTTATCACCAAAAGAGTACACCATATCATCATAAAGCAAATGGAACAGTGGAATCCTTTGATAAGATCCTCAAGAACGAACTGAAAAATATCTGCAACATTAATAGGGATGATTGGGACTTGAAGATACCGAAATTATTGTGGGCATACACGACCACATGAAAAACATTGACAGGGAAGACACGATTTAGATTGGTGTATAGAAAAGAAGCAGTGGTGCCATTAGAATTTATGGTACCTAGTATGTGTGTCGCAACAATTACTAACATGACAGAGTGAGGTGTAGTACAAGAAAGTTTAATTCAGTTGATGACCATGGAAGAAGATAGGATTCTAGCAGGGTTTCACCAAGAAGTACAGAAAGCAGGGGACAAATCTTGGCATGATAGACATATCAAGAAGAAAAATTTCAAGGAGTACATTTTTATGCTTCCTTTTTACTCTATAAACTACACTTTTTCCTCTATATCCATCCATTTTTCCTTCATTTCATTCCATATTTT
>SNQJ01S0037770.1:67932-78874 GCA_010110895.2 Picea sitchensis
AGTAGAATGCTTAATGTTTCTAAGCCTTACTCATGTTGTGAATGATTTCTTGAATAAGAATTCAATGTGTAGTTTGCTTTCAAGCATTAGGATAATCATGAATGCTTTTTGAGTTATTTATGCTTTCAGTACTTTTGATTTAATTTGATGATAGTTTCTAATGAATGAAAGAAGACAATGAATGCATCTCTTGAATAAGATTTTTGTCCTTCTAGCATTAATAAGCCTTAGAACTAGTTCGAACATCTCTTGAATGCTTACTGTTGATACTCTTTAGGAAAACAATTGTTCATTACTGTTATGATATCTATGAATAGGAATTTTGAACATAAGCTTAGCATCTCTTCCATATTCAGCCCTTAGAATAGGTTTTGGTTTATTCCCATTAAAGAATAAAAGTTATCTCTAAATCCATATATTTTGGATGTGCCTCTAAGTCTTACAAACACCGGATTGACAATCATTTGCACTCTAATTTACATCAGTAGATTGGAGCTTAACAGTGAGGCGTAGTACAAGAAAGGTTAAGTCAGTTGATGATCATGGAAGAAGATAGGATTCTAGCAGGGTTTCACCAAGAAGTACAGAAAGCAGGGGACAAATCTTGGCATCATAGACATATCAAGAAGAAAAATTTCAAGGAGGGAGACCTAGTTTTGGTGTACAACAGTAAATCTCTTCAACACCCAGGAAAACTCATAATGCATTGGCTTGGACCATAAGAAGTAAATATTGTCACAGGTGGGGGAGATTTACATTTGTAGGATTTAGCAGGAACATAACTCAGAGGGATGATCGATGGGAGTCGACTAAAGATGTATAGGGACATTCGACCTCCTGGCACTTGAAAAAAAAAAGTGCAGCAACAGAGGGGTTATCACGTTGGACATCAAAAGATAGCAACAAAGGGGTAGCACGCCGAAAAGAGAATGTGCACATGCAGTCAAAAATGTTAGCACGACGGAGAAAGGACCAACGGTCACTAAAAGGCAGAAACAATGGAAATGGCGGGTACAAAAAATAGGTGTCAATGGACAGTGGCTATCAAAATTGAATGAGAAGAACGATTGATGGGATGATGCATTAATCACACTAACTGGCGATGTCAAGGGAATTTAATGGAAAGTATGAAGGAAGTGCCAATTCATTTAAAACACAACTTGGTTAATGTCTACGAGAAGTTTCATACGATTCTTGTATAAAGAAATCACGCGGGGATCAGAAAGGTTATTGTGAAATTAGGAAAAGCACAAAGCAATAGAGTATATGGAGTAGAGAGAGAGTTTGTAGAAGTTACAGAGACAAATAAGCTCGACGGAGAACATCTTTACCACCATGGCACCACCCAAGCTAGGAGCATCAAGCCAGGCCTACAAACAAACTTGAAGTAACTTCAGAGCACCACAAAAACCACAGGGAAGAGAACAACAACCACCTCGGCCTTCGGAATTCGTCAACTTGGAAAACAAATTGTCGCCCAATATGGAACCAGGAATCCCCACACTAGTGGTGGAGGAAACCCAAAATACAACACCAATGGGCATGAATATCGATATGTCAGAAGTAAGACAGAGCCAACAAACCCATGATACATGAAATCCTTCGTGCTCAAAAATCCCTGAAGAAACCTCAGAGGTTAATGAGACGGTCTCGAACCAGAAAAAAAATGGTCGCACCAGAAAGGTCACACAGTGCCTCGCCGGAGAAGCCACAGGAGGGCATAGTAGAAGATTTCACTGGACGGATAGAGGAATATGAAAAATAGAGAACAATGGATGTTGGGACCTCAAGTCAGTGACCACAGTGGAAGGGCAAGAGGCCGGTATCAAGATCATTGCGTAGGAAGGTTGAAACAACCATAGTATTTCTGCGCATTCCATAAGGGGTGCGTGTTGTGGGTAACCTGTTAGGCTTTGTGGAAAAAATATGGTACTCAGATCACTATGTGACCGACATGGAAAAGTTTATGGGTTTTTCCAAGAAAGTTTACCTAGATATTGTGGGTATAGGACACTTCTTCGAACCAATTAACCAACCAAAAAAGTGGGTAGTCGGACTGGCCAAAACCGAGATTCTAGGCATGTTGGAGATCCCGCACTTTGGAAGGGCCCAAGATGTAACCAACTGCTTCAAGCAGCTGATGGCAGTTACCCATGGAGGATACTTATGGGTGGAAGAGCATTTCTAGATAAATGTAGAGATCATTACATATACTACAGGGCTTCCACCTCAGGGGGAGACACCCACGTAGTTACTCGATGACAAAACGAAGGACAAGGCACTAGCCGAGGAAATAAAGAAGATGTATGGTATAGAAAGAGGGTCGTGTAGAATCATAATTAAGCACATTAGTGACATAGAAACAAGGATGGCCACAAAAATCATGGTGTGCAAGTTACTCAAGAAGTGTCGCAAGGAGGAAGTCCCTTCCGGGGTCAGCGCAACAACAACATAGTGTGCGGAGGGTGCTATACTTAGCTGGGGCCCATGCTTGTTAAATATGTTTCTGGAATATTGCAAGGACGCGCAAGACCTGGGGAGAGAATTTCACTATTCTTGGCTAATCCTCCCAATGGCCTTGGTCGGATGGAAGGATCCTAAGTATACATACTTTGCTGAGCAATCCACTCATTTCCATGCAGCACGATACCTATCACTGGGGAGCACTTCAGACCCTAAAAACAAAAGTATGAATGCATGCATGTTTGCAATGTATTACAACAACTTGCAGGAAAACATTTCCAACACTTGGTGTATTATACCATAAGTGGTCGCACAATATCAGGGCATAGCCAACTTTAACGTGATTAGGCATTTAGTATGGATCCAATCATGGAAGGACCCCAAGAACAAATGGCTACAACTACGGTACTTTGTCAAGGAAGAAGACATAGAAATGGCCATCAAGGATTGGCATGATGACTAGAGGGTTCCATCCATGAATCAAGAGATATCCGAGGATAAGGAGTTTGATGCAAGGAAAGAACAGACACCTTCAGGAGACAAAATGGTGCCCAATAAGCCAAAGCCAGGTCATAACCTGGCACAATAGAATAAAGGGGGTGTGTCCAAGAAAGGTACCCAGGCACCACAAGAACAAGAAAAAGAGACTGAGACAACACAAGGGACCACATCAAGTCCTACTCAGTAGGAGAAAGGATATACCAAGAGGCCAATCATACAAATCAGGGGTGCGCGCAAGAAAACCAAGGCACACAAAACACCACCATAATACATAATCACTGAGGACGACGCAGACCTTGTGGCGGAAATGGTCCATGAACAAACAACGAAGGATTTTGATGAATCCCAACGCCAAAGTGACAGGATTCATGATGATTTGGCCGACATGAGGCATGTCCTCGAGAAGATTAGAGAAATGAAAAGGGTAGGCATAGAAATAGAGTCAGTCATCATAGCATCACAGGAAGGATCCAAGGTTGTGCCAAGCAAGCAGGATATGATCTAGACAATGGCACATGCGAGCTTGAATTTTCACGTTACACCCAACATGTTGTGCATGGATGAATTTTTAGGCCAGACACAATTGAAATACTTTGCCCAAATATAGTTGGTAATGATGTAGATACCAACCAAGGTATTGTATAAACTACAAGTCAGCATTGCGTAGGAGGTACAGTTGCGTGCACACACAAACACAACAGAACTATAGTAGACGAAAGACAATAGAGAAATGTTGGAGTTGGTGCTTGAGCAGGTTACTCTCGAGAACAAATATGAGAAGGATCACATGGATAGGCTTGAGCAGGGCTTGGTTGTAGCTTGTGATAGAATTCCAAAGAGCACACAAACAGTAAAGCTCACGATGATGTAGAATATTGATCAGATTGTGCGAACAATCGATAAATAAAAGTAGGAGATCAAGAGCCTATGGGAACAACTCATCCCTACCACTCCCCCAGAGGTAAAGGAGTAGAGGAATCAGGAAGAAATAGGGAAGATGGAGGAAATGGAACGACAAGTCAACATAGCCATCGACTTGTTCAAGAAAACACCATAGCTATGGAAAAATTTGGAAGAGGATCAACAGGTCTAGAAGTGGGACCAGGAAGAGGAGAAGATAAGTGTAGCTATCTAGGAGCTCAAGTAGAGGCGGAAGATGATGCATATTACTGATCACCTCAAAGGTTTATAAGATATGAAAAAGTTGCAAGAATAACTCATAGCCGTGCAGACACAGAAGAAGGATCGAAAAGCTCAAATGGAATCGATCCAAGAGAGGTCAGTGGAGGTCATTGCACAGGCAGAAGAGTCAAAGAAGAACATGGAACAAATTCATGAAGAGTGCACATAAATGATCAACAAGGAGGTTACAACACAAGTAGTGGACACACTTAGAGAAAATATCGCAGTGGACACACTTAGAGAAAATATCGCGCAGGCTCAAACACAAGAAAAGGAACTCACAAAGAAGTTCTAGACTCTCGCAAGAGTTGTTGAATAATCACACAAGGTTTAGGTGGCTCAGGACGAGCCACATGTCAGTGTTGGGGGCATGTTGGATGCAAGCCTAGTTAGGAGGAAAGGTTATTTTTGGAAGAGAAGCATGCAAGGAGGAAAGGGTAGTTGGAAGGAAAAACAACACGTGCAAGTGGATCGGGTAAGGCAAGCATGCAAGGAAGACATAAGGATGCTAGGGTTAGGGTTTTTTGTAATGTATTGTAATGGATGATGAGCCAAGGATATAAATAATTAGTACTTAGGGGGAGAAAAAGGAGGAGAGACACTAGTGGAATGAAGGAGAGAGAATTGTAAGAACTGTACTACTCAGTAAGGTGGTGAGCTAGGGAAGGAGTGAGTGACTCGATCCTGAGGGTTAGATCACAGGCTATGGAGTTGGTGCGATCTATTCAACCTCATAGGGATCGAGGAACATGTTGAAGAGAGTAAGACCCAAGATTGTAATCACGCATGGCGTGACATATTATTGAACCATAATAAGAATCTTTAGATCCAGATATTTGTGGATGTAGCCCAGGAGGGGGTGAACCATGGTAACACCTGTGTTGTATGGATGAATGTATGTGTCTTTATTTGTTGTTAAATGTTGAATGTTATATGAATGAATTAACTAGTTATATCTTGTATTCCACATGCATGAATAGAATGAATTATATAATCAGATGTTAGAATGAATGAATAAATATTATAGAGTACAACGACAAATATCCACTCATTCCCTGGTTGCAAACACCTAAGGATTGCAGTCACCCATAGAGTTATCTCATCTGAGACTGCACAGTACACCTTGTGTGCTGCATTTCCTTTTGGTTTTTGAGAGGGGCCAATAGTTTTAGAGGGACTTTTTTGGGAGATTATCAAATATGAACCAAGTTCAATCTATGACAGTAAGGTAGAATCAGAATAACCCATAAATAATCATAAGTAAAAGAAGTATAATCTAAATCCAACAAATGGTTCAAGCCAACAAAGACCAAGCACAGATATCGAGACAAACATAGATCATGAGGTCAAAACAGATCTCAAGACATAGTACGAGGTACAGACAGTGCATCGAAGTGTGTTCCATGAGTTTCCTAGTCATGATGTTGTCTTGATTTGTGTGTCAAGGAGTACCATGTCCACACATATAATCTTTGTAAGTCCATTTCTGTTTTGCAATTTGATATTTTAAGATTATGAAAAATAGTCTCATCAAATCTTGTATATTTGAGTTCTTTTATTTTATGTTGTGTTATCTCATTGTTCTTCAAGTTATTCTTCATCGTTTTATGTGGTTTTTGGGTAATAAGCACATCATCATTTTTTTTGCAAATCACCTCAATAGGATTAAGAATTATTCTAAATCAGGTTAGATGCTAATATGATTTTTTAAATATTAATATTGGCATCTAAGTATTTTCAAATCATTCACCCCCTGGTAACTCCATCTGCATACCTTCCTCATTAGCTTCCAAGTTCATCAATTTCAATGTCGAGCTCTTCCTTTTGATAGTATATGTTGTTGTCTCTTGTTTGTTGTATGTGTACTTCTACATCCTGCAATATCTTCATGTCTTCACCTCCATCTCCCTTAGACAACAATTCATACTCTAGTTTCCTATGATTCACATACTCAGACAAATAATTATTTTGAAACTTTGTGTCTACAACAACTATGCATTCTCCTTCAATCCGTGTATTAACCAACCACATTTCCAACTATATTAATTCTTCATCATAATCTATCAACATTGTGTCTGAATGTTTCATTTCAACTTATTTATCTTCAAGGATGTCTTCATGAGCCATATCTGTGTTGTTCAGTTCTAGGACAATTTCTTTTTTCTGCCCCTAAAACTTTGCATAATGCAACTAAAAATGATCATGATCCTTATCACCTTTATGATACAATGCCATGACAAATTCTTGGCTTCGCTCACCTACAAACACACACCAATAGTTAGTTTTAAAAACATAATACCCTATGGTCTCATTTGATTCCTCTGACATCATCTTCACTTGTTGATATGGACTTTCCCAACAATCCATGAGACTCTCAACATGCCTCCCTTCAACATCTCCATCATCTTCCTCTCTAAGGAATGGTCCCTGCTCTAGTTCACAAAAGAGAACTTCTTCTTCTGTCATTGTCCTATATATAAAATCAACTCCTCTGAGTTTATATTTCTCCATCCAAGCACTCAATCTGGGCCTCCTCTTTTTCCTCGACCTTTCTTATGTTATGATAAAAACATTCATTATGTGCATAAATGTATTTGAAAACAAATGCACAATAGGCCATTTGACCCTTTTCCTCACATTCCAAACTCATCTATAGTATTCATCACTTACCTGTAGAAACTCCATAATCATACTGATTATTTTCTTTATCTCAACAAACTCCATGTAAAACTCCTCTTGACTCATCTTCTTTCTGCCAATTTCTCTAGCATCCTCTTTCCTATGCTTGTGGATTGTCTATGAACCTTTGTCATGAATATCAATAGTCATCTTCATCTCCTCCTTTTGTGAGATTCTCTTTTCCATTGTGAGCTGCATCAAACCTTCCTCTATAGAGAGTCTCCTCACCCTCTTACCCAATACCTCGTGAATATTTCTCTTGAGCTTGACCTCTTGGTGTCAATGGTTCTCTCCTCTTGAACCTTTTGAGCATCATCTGCTCCTCAACTTCAAAACTTGTATGCTTTTGCACTCCACTCACTTTCTCTTGAGAATTGTAGTGGTCCTCTTCTCATCAAGAAATTATCACAACTTCTCCTTGTTGTGAGGGTTCTTCTACCACAAGCTTCTCTTCTTCTTTAACAGCCTCACTTTCTCTTCTTCATCTGTCACAACTTCTCTGTCTGTAGTGGCTACTACAATATCATTTCTATTCTTGTTGATACTTGTTAACTAACATTAACAATGTTAATTAAACCCAAATATTGATTATTAGAACATACATGATTTTCACTGTTTCACTTTTCCTTGGTTCTACACAACTTCACTTGTTGGAATTGTCCTATGTCTACAAATTTCCTATTACAAAACTTCATTGTTATTCAACCTACTTCAAGGAGTAAACTGGCTCTACATTTCCCATATCAAAGAGCATACCCACTATGTATCCCTTACAAAACTCCAAAGAGTGTTATTATGCTCTGATGCCACTTGATGGGACCCTGTTGATCTAAAACCCATTTATACAGAGTTTGAATAAACTTTGTTACAGCTTAGAACTCGAGTTGATATCATATATTCCATATGGTGCTAAGCCCT
This sequence comes from Picea sitchensis, assembly GCA_010110895.2. Taxonomy (NCBI): domain Eukaryota; kingdom Viridiplantae; phylum Streptophyta; class Pinopsida; order Pinales; family Pinaceae; genus Picea; species Picea sitchensis. The sequence continues at coordinate 75,676 of SNQJ01S0037770.1, forward strand.
CGAACTTATCATGTCATGGAATATCAGTTTGGTGTAACAACCATTAAATAGTTTATAGGCATTTAAATTAAGTTCTCTTAGGATCGACGTTGATATCCCTTTGTTTAAACCGAACACTTTTCCTCATCTAGGCGCAAAGCCCTTTTTCTTCCACACAATAAAGCATTATAACCTCAAGCTAACATAAATTGCTTACCACTTTTGAAGAACAATATTTCTCTTTAGTATTGTGGGGCTCTCCATAAAACCTTGGACTATGACCTAATGCTCAGAGCATCGAACTTCCTCTTGTCAGAGTGAATTCGTTGGACTCCAAATATGTGGATCACTCCAACCAATTTGAATCTGATGAAAAGCACTAATCAATCCAAAAATTCAAACTCTGGCCAATTGGAAACACTTTGATGTGTTGGTACCACTCATACTAGCGGATTCTGACAAGTTGTAGCCACTCAAACAACTTGCTCCAATATAACACTACCACCTATTCCTCCTAGATATTTCAATATGGATATAATTTTCCTAGGTCTATCAGACTATCTCTTCCAAGGGGTATCATCTTTGATCCAAAGGATAAACCTCCACCATTCATCTCTCGTGACCAACGATTATGATACACCTTCCTTGATTCCACTCTGAACTTGGTCCCGACAAGTCAATTGATGTGTTTCCTTTAAAGAGATATTGATATAACTCACTTCAAGTATATATTAACCACAATCGAATTCTTTACTCGATTATGTCCTAGGATTGATTAAAGGATCCCCCCCCCTCCCCCTCCCCCTCGTGACTTTGGGTCAAGTCACAACAGAGAAAGACCTAATTAATAAGATTGAAATATACCCTCACAAAAAAACTGCAAACAAGAAACAACTAATTTTTCACTAGGAGAGAGAAGGTAAAGGAGAAGGAAACGACTTTCACCTTAAACCCTGCGTGCAATGTCGATCCCCGCTCCAATTTCTTGAAGAGCTCCTAGTCTTTTTTGTTGGTTGTGGAGCATGATTACCTTCCTGATTCATAGGTTTGTTTCAACCGTGCTTGGACCCCATTAACTAATGGATGGGTGTGGGGAGGATTTCCCCCCACAACTATTGCCAAGAGGATCTAGAGGGGGGGTGGCAACAATTTTTGTAGACCCCCCAACGGGGGATTCGGGGAAAACGCCCCCAAAACGAAATATTCGAAAAAATTGTCTTGTAAAATATTGTAATTTCGTAGTCAATCTGGACCGTTCATTATAAGGTCACAGATGTAACGGTATGAGTTATTTTAGGCAATTTTTCCCTAAAAGGATACCCTCTTTTATGAGTGAATTGTATTGCGGCTGTGTATGAGTGTGATTATTGTATTCTAAGAGAGGATATGGTGATAGAAAGAAGAGGAAGTTACAGTCTGTGTGTTGTAGGTTGTATCCCTTCATTTTTTTGGATAATAAAAAGGAAGGACCTGGAAATTGTTAGGACCACACAATGTACTTTTTTGCCCATACCTTTTTCCACCTTTACACTCTTTTTCACTCACATATTAACTCATATTATCACTTTATCCTATCTTCCCAAAGGTATACAATGTCTCTTCTCTTTTCTATACGTTTAGTATGTTTTGCATATAAATTTACATCACTCTCGTACTTAACCATTGATTAGAAATGTATAAGTGTTGAAACAGTTCAAACTGCAGATTAGCATTTGAGACCTGTTGTTGAAACAACAAATCACAGAAGTTGTTGCATAGTCCAGGGTCGACGATGCTGAAACACAGAAGTTGTTACACAGTTCATGGTCGACGATGTTGGAACACTGATCAGGGGATCAAATTTTGCTCAATTTTCAAAGTGCCCAGAATTCGATGAAAATAGTGCCATTGCATCCGTCTCGTCTTCCTGATTTCGGTGGTATATTTACTTTCTCAAACGGAGTCCGTATGGAGAAGATATCGCGATCTGTTCGCCAAGCCATTCAGGCAAAAAAATGATGCTGACTGTACCTGTCCGTACAGTCCGTACAGTCCATACGGTTTGACGTGGCAGGGCCATATAGACCGTATGTTGGTGACATGGCAGATGTTTATTGGTCGATTTTGGGTGAGTCGGATGTTGACACGTGTCATTGGGTGGCCAATAATAGGAGGACACGTGGCCCAATCCAAGGGCGCCACGTGTCACTCACTTGTTGGCTAAGGAGTTCTATATACAAAATATTGGAGGCCGCGGGGTTCGACCCCCGGACCTCTCCTCCACATAGCATCTTTACAAACTCTAATAACCAACTTGCCACCGTTTATTCCTTGTAAGGAATATGGATTGCATTGTATTTAAGTTTGGTCATAGTATTAAATGGAAAAGGGGCGGGCCGGGGCTTAGCCCCGACCCATGGTTCCATTGAACAACACATATAACCATGTATTATCATTGTGATGACCACGCGTGAATCGCATACCATATATGTAACATATATTACCATTGTATATGCCACTCCATTGTATATGCACGGGGTTTGGAACGTGGCCCGTGGTTTTTACTATTTGCATATGCCCACGAGTTGGGGGCGCGGAGGAGGTATACGGTTGTGTAACCAACTAACCACCCATTTGCCAGAACCGCGGTCATATGCGCCATACGCCCAGGTGCCTAGGCGGTTAGGGGCTGGCGCGCCCTCAACCGTCCTACGGTTTTCACCGTTGGCACGATTGCGCCCAGTGCTGGGTTTTTGCGCTTAAAAGAGCGTGTGAGCCAGGTTCATTGAGGGAGGGTGCGAATTGTAGAACCAGAGACAACAAGCTTGAAGAGGGAGACTTCCAGGAGGCCTAACTTCTTCATTTTTTGACTGATTGAGGTGCCGAAAGAGCCCAGACAGGAGTTTTGGGAGGCTGGGAAGCCATTGGTGCAGTCGGTTTGTCAGTTTGAGCATTGTAAGACATGTTTTTGAGCACGTTTTGAGAAATTAATAATAATGATGCATTGGAAGCTGGACCAGGAGATGTAGCCCAGAAGAGGGGTGAACTCCTTTATCAATTGTTGTGCACATGTGTTTATGTTCAATGTTTATGCTGCTGTCTATGTAGAATTTGCATAAGTAAACCTTTATTTTATGTGTTGCAAACTGATCCTTTTGCTTTAAACACATAACATTTCACTTGCAATAAGTTTTCAAGTTTTTCAAGTCTTCTTTCATTTTTAGATCAAGTTGGTATCAGA
>SNQJ01S0037770.1:78884-96774 GCA_010110895.2 Picea sitchensis
GGACAATAAGAAAATCATCTTCCTTGTGCTATCTATTTCATAAGCAAGAATATGACTCCTGCTGAACTCAATTATACAGTCACCGAAAAGGAATTCTTAGCAGTCATCTATGCCATTAATAAATTTAGACATTACATTACTGGCCATTCTACTTTTGTCCATACTGATCACTCAGCTATCAAATAATTAATGAACAAACCTATCACAAATGCTAGAGTCACCAGATGGTTACTATTATTGCAAGAATTTGATATTACAATTGTAGATAGACCAGGAAAAGAAAATGTAGTTGTTGATTTCTTTTCTTGGTTGACATATGATGATGATACACCAGTAGATGATTCCTTTCCTGATGAATATCTATTTGCAGTTTCTGCTCACTCACCCTGGTATGCAGACATTGCTAACTACTTGGTTGCAGGGAAGTTACCACCACACCTATCCCACCGAGAGAAAATAAGAATCATTCAACAAAGTGCTCGGTATAGCTGGATAATTGGGTGTCTTTTCCATACAGGGTCTGATCAAGAAATCCGAAGGTGCTTTAGAGAAGATAAGGTTTATGATCTACTAAAAGCTTGTCATGATGGTCCTTGTGGAGGGAATTTTGTTGATAAAAGAACAACACATAAAATTCTTAGGATGGGGTACTATTGGCCCTCACTCTTCAAAGATACAAAGAAATATGTCTAGGCCTGTGATAGTTGTCAAAGAGTAGGCCAACCTAATCATAGAGATGAAATTTCATTAAACCCACAGATAGTACTTAAACCATTTGAAAGATGGGCCTTAGACTTTGTAGGATCCATCAACCTCCCATCCAATCAAAAAGTCTACATAGTGGTCTGCACAGACTATATGACTAAATGGGTGGAAGCCAAAGCACTCCACGGAGCGACCAAAGAATCAGTTATAGATTTCTTATTTGAAGACATCTTCATCAGATTTGGAGTGCCAAGAGAATTAGTTACAGATAGAGGACCTCCTTTCACTTCTCATGGTTTCAAAGCCATCCTTCAAAAATATCATATTCAGCATAGAATGACTACATCATACCACCCCCAAGACAATGGACAGGTGGAAAGCACAAACAAAGTAATAGAAGCCATTCTCACAAAAACAGTGAAGGAAAACAGAAAGGATTGGTCCTATAGGCTCCCTGAAGCATTATGGGCCTATAGGACTACCTGGAGAAATACTACAGGATTCTCTCCCTATGAATTAGTTTATGGAAAGAATGTTGTCTTTCCTGTGGAATTTGAAATAAAAACCTGAAGGACTGCTTTAGTTGTCAACCTTGACTTGACCGATGCACAGACAGCCAGGTTGCAGAAGCTTAATGAATTGGATGAGAAAAGACTATATGTCATTCATCAGACAACTATAATTCAACAACAAAGATCAAAATGGCATGACAAAACTATAAAAAATAAGCAGTTCCAAAAAGGTAATTGGGCCCTACTGTATGACTCTCGGTTCAAAGAATTTCAAGGGAAACTGCGTACAAGATGGCTTGGACCTTACGAAGTAGACATTGTTTTCCCCAATGGAACAGTAAGGCTCCTCACAATCGATGACTCCAAAACACCATTACTTGTAAATGGTCATCGTCTCCGTCTGTATTAGCGCCCTATTTCCGAAGAATATTTTAAGGCCACATGTGTGGCAGACTCCCATTACCTCTTTTTAGAGGGGGCTTCTACCCCTCATTGCAATTAATTATTTTTAAGTTAATTTCTTTAGTATTAGATTAGATTTTATTTACTAACAATCCTTGTCAAGAAATTCCATGTTACAATCAATTTTTTCAGATTCCCAATCAAAGCACAGGCCACTAGGAAAAGGACGATCCTATTTCAAGAAAAGGCAAGCTTCTTCATTGCTAAAACACCATTGTTCAAAAAAAATTCGACTTTCTTCATTGCTGAAACACCATTGTTCAACACTTTTTGACTTTCCCCATTGCTGAAACACCACTGTTCAACACTTGTTGACTTTTCCCATTATCGAAACACCACTGTCAGTGACCCCACACCTTTTTCCCTTATCACTGTTCAACAACCTTTCACCATTTTCCCCAGTGCTGAAACACCATCCACAACAACTTTTTGCCTTCTCCCTATTACTGAAACACCATTGTTCAGCAGTTCTTCACATTTCCTCATCAACGAAACAACACCGTCCAGCAATTATTTCGCCCCTTTCTTTTCTGTTGCTGAAACACCATTGACAACAAACTTTCCCCCATTTTCTTCCATTGCTGAATCACCATTGTTCAGCAGTTCTTCACAGCTTCCATTGATGAAACAATTTCGTCCAGCAATTGTTTCGCCCCTTTCTTCTCTATTGCTGAAACACCAACTTTTCAACATTATCCGTCAGCAAGCTTATGTGCTCTCATACTACATTTCATCCTTCCAATCAACAAATCCTTGATACAATTCATCTAAAAAATCAAAAGTCTCAGCCACGACTACTGCAGAACTATCATGGATAGGCATTATATTTTGTTTACAGCACGAATCAGAAGGTAAGGCGAGGTATGTAAATTTTATGTAATACAGTTAAGCTATAGTTAATGAGAGGATTCCAAATCATTATGACCACTCGAGTGCAATCATTATTAGTCACACTTGACGGGAGGGGAGGACATATCAAACTTTTTATACCATCATTTCACACGAATTCACCACCGTCGTTCCTATTTCACCATCCTTTCGTTCGTCTCACCACCATTCGCATGACTTCACTCGAAAAAATTACTCTGCACAGAAGTTGTTACTCAACTCTTTGACAGTGTATTTTACCAAGATGGTAGCTATGGGAGGCTCTGTTATAAGGTACAAACCCGCCATGACAGCCCTGTTAGAACTGTATCCAGAAGCCTATCAAATTTTTCAGCGGGCAGGATGGCTCAGTTACTTTCAGAGAGTCCAGGGGTTTGATCAACAACAGGTTCTGCAATTTGCTCAAAATCTCTAGGGAGATCACTCCATTGTTCAAGGGGTTCGAATCTCAATTACAAAAGAAGATATAATGCAGGTTTCGGGTCTCCCCACCAATGGCACTCGCATGTTCAGCTGCAAACATATCATCCTGAATGCCCAGTGGGACTTCCTCTCGCCAGAAGAACAAATTGAATTCAAAGGCCGGGGTGTCCGACTTAGCTCGTTGCTGCCCCCATGGCCGGATGTTGAAAAATTCGTCAAACACTACCTTACCTGTGAAGGCCGATACCAGGTAGTTTACCAGCACGATTTTCTTCTCTTGTCTCATTTACGGCATAATAGATTGGTAAACATTCCCTATTATCTACTTGGTTGTCTCAAAAACATGTCGCACTACAGAAAAAAGGCTAAAGACCCCACCCTTTCACTCACCCATCATCGTCTCATCCAACTGCTTATCCAAAAGAGTTTTTCCCAACAAAACCTTCCACTAAATAACCCTCCTATAAATCTCCAGGAAGCCGCTGAAATTCCTGAAAATATTCAGGAACAACAACCAAAAAACCCTCCTGACTCTCGAGAAATACCTAACAGCCCACCTACAGAACCTGTCAGTCCAATCAACCCCCCTACCATACCAAGCCCACCCCACACCTTGCCAGAATTATCCACTCCTGCCCTTCATATTCTTAGCGATGATTCATAGCCAGACAATTCTCCCTGCCCCATCATTGAGGGAACACCCCCGCGTAAACGAAAGCAAATTCCTTTCTTCCCGCCCTTTTTACAAAGAAAACGAACAAGGGACTCAACAAGGGCACCCACTACTACCACTGCCATAGACCCCCAACCCATCCGACTAATACCCCGTACACCTCCAACCTCCCAAATGCCGGAATCTTTGCCTATTCCACCCATGGGCACTGAAACACAAGAACCAGATGCCCAGGGTGTTGCGACATCATATGTTTCAAATTCTGTAGCTGAAACACAAAGACCAGCTACCCATTCCGTAGCTGAAACACAAGAACCAGCTACCCATTCAGTAGTTGAAACACAAGAACCAGCTACCCATTTAGTAGTTGAAACACAAGAACTAGCTACCCATTCAGTAGCTGAAACACAAGAACCAGCTACCCATTTAGTAGTTGAAACACAAGAACCAGCTACCCATTCAGTAGCTGAAACAAAAAAACCAGCTACTCATTCAGTGGATGAAACACAAGAACCAGCCATAGCTGTCACACAAGAACCAGCTACAGCTGAAACACAAGAACCAGCTGCTAATGTTGATACTAAGATGCAGGAATCAGAGGTCCAGGGTGCTGCAACATTACTCTCCTTACACCAAGAAGCTGAAACAAAAGAACCAACTAATACAGCTGTGACTTCTACACAAGAACCAGTCACCCCTCAACCAGAACCAACAATGGCCTCTCTCTTAGAAGAAAATGAGTTCCTAAAGTCTGAACTGGAAGCCTACAAGTAAGAGCTAGCCATGGCAAAGGAAGCATATGAGAAGGAACTTAATATGTACACCCTAGCTCGCACAACGACCATGTCAGAAGGAACTACAATAGAAAATCCGTGTAAAGAATATATGTGCTATCAATGTGGGGACATCTACTATCAAGCAAGCTAAAAAATAATGCAAATCCCAATGCCAGGAGCTTCCCCTACTCCTTCAACTTTTGCAGTCAAAGAAGAAGAACCTGTTGTTACACAAGAACCAATTCTAGTTGTCACACAAGAACTAGCTACAGCTGAAACACAAGAACCAGCAAGATCTCCCAAGACTAAGACTGAGCCCTGCCCTGCAACAAATATCAAATTTCAAACCCCTTCTTTTGTTAACAAAGCTATACAAACAGTGCCTATTGATGAATTTACACCTCCCACCCAGATCAATATCCACACTTTTGTGGAACAATCTACTCAGACCTTACCTCACCCCACTACTTGCAATGCTAAAACACAAACTCAGCCATGGGACGAGTAGGCAGTAATACAGAAATGGAAGAAAGAGTATGTTGCTACACAAGCCAAAAGCCTGCAAGAGCATAAACAAATCTGGATAAATCGCACCTATTCAAATTGGGAAGCTTTAGAGAAGACACACCAGGAGGCTCGTGCCCTTAAGAAACAGAACAAAGAGTTGAAAGGCAGATTGGCCCTGGTATTTGACTTGGCACAAAATCTATTGGCTACAAGGAAACCATCCTGCAATTACTCCCTATTCCTTATGGAATGACTTACATGGTTTTAGATCAAATCAATCACAGAAGGCAGACCCCATGCAGTACTACATCCAATAGATTTTGTCAAAACCTTTGCAGAAGCCTCTACTAGGGATCAACACCTCCTCTGTGAGGTATACTTTCATAAAAAGGCTATCCCCGAGAACAAGCAGCTGAAACTTAATCCCCTTATCGGGGACATCCATCTTCGAGCATTCACCTCCTTTCTCCACAATCAGATTTTGTGGCAAGATGACTTCCTGGCTGCCAAGCACAATGAAGATAACCGCCTTCTCTGGATAAGACCAAAACCACAGAATGCAGCCACCTTTGTCACAGAATATTATCAGTTCTTAAAGAAACCAGGGATGACTGAACATGTTCAGCAACTACAATCAACAATGCTTCAGGATTGTCATCACTTCATCAAATCCACAGAGATTGCTGCCCTCCAGGAAAACAACTTGTTTTGGCAGCAATCCACTGAGAAAAGACAGGAACACAATCCTTTCAGCCCTACTAACCTCGATATAGTGATCTCCAAGGTACCTAACTACATCCAGTGTGTTCAGCAATGTGTTGAAAGCTGGATAGGGTACCATTTTTATTTTCCTATCCTCTGGTTGCCAATAGGGAGATATCAAATCCATTATAAGTTGCCTAAGAAGACAGAAACAACAGCTTGGCAAAGGTTACAAAGTGTCCAAGGGTTCAGAGCGCCAATAGACAGTACCTCCCACAGCTACTACTTGAGTAACTTGCACGCTCAGAGTCGGTATTCAGACTCTGATTCAGAGTGAAGTTGCCTGAGGACATGCAACATTTTAAGTGGGGGGGGATGTTAGGACCACACAATGTACCTTTTTTCCCATACTTTTTTCCACCTTTACACTCTTGTTCACTCACATATTAACGCATATTATCACTTTATCCTATCTTCCCAAAGGTATACAATGTCTCTTCTCTTTACTATACATTTAGTCTATTTTGCATATAAATTTACATCACTCTCGTACTTAACCATTGATTAGAAATGTATAAGTGTTGAAACAGTTCAAACTGCAGATTAGCATTTGAGGCATGTTGCTGAAACAACAACTCACAAAAGTTGTTACACAGTCCAGGGTCGACGATGCTGAAACATAGAAGCTGTTACACAGTTCATGGTCGACGATGCTGGAACATAGAAGTTGTTACACAGTCCAGGGTCGATGATGCTGAAACACAGAGGTTGTTACACAGTTCATGGTCGATGATGTTGGAACACAGAAGATGTTACACAGTCCAGGGTCGACGATGCTGAAACACAAAAGTTGTTACACAGTTCATAGTCAACAATGCTGAAACACATAAGTTTTTAACAGTCCATGGCCGACGATGCGGAAACACAGAAGATGCTACACAGTCTATGGTCAACGATGTTGAAACACAGAGGAAGCCGTTACACAGTCCACAGTCAACAACAACTTACACAGATTGACTACAACAGCTGCACCATGAGCCTAGCACCCCTGATAAGTGATGAAACAATCAAGAACGCAAATCCCGTGGCTGAAACAACCCGCGATTTGCGAAGCCGTAACAGCAACACCTCACTCAGCACTCGTAATAGCATTCTGTTGTGAGAGACTAGGATATCCTATTCCGGTTTAGAAAGTCGATCTGACTAAGAATAGGAATCAGATATACACCTGTAATTTTTGATCAATTGTATCGAAGGGATTCCCTCTTTAAATAAGGGGAAATCATCATTCGAAGGGATCTTCAGTTTTTGGGTACTAAGAAGGGTTTACAGAGAGGGACGTGCTTCATTTTAGATTGTAATATGATACATTGATAGATGAATAAAAGACTGCTTTGAGCATCCTTTTCTAGTTTCTTTGTTCCAGGGGAATCTTGTGAGAAAGGAGGGCCCACCTTCTTCACAAGATTCACCCATTAGTCTTATAGTGTGCTAGTATTATTTATGTTTATGCTTTGAGTAAAATCTATTTTGCTGAAACACTACTTTATTGAACTCTGTCTTGCTGCTACATTGTTTTCATATGATTCATTTTTTGGTAATTGTTAATCATTCTAGTTAGAAATATTGTTTGATGAATTTATGAAATCTTGGTAATCAGAGACTTGTGCTGAAGGTTCTTGCTTGGGAATTAGGGTCCTGTTCTCTGTTAGAAATAGCTAGTTTCCATTTCTTTTCATGAGTGTGTTAATTAGAGACTTGTGCTGAAGGTTCATGTCTGGGAATTAGGGTCCTGTCCTCTGTTAGGAATTAGTTAGTCTTAAACATGTGCTAATTGTTTCAGTCAAGCAAAGAGTTCATAAAGTGTGATGATCGAAAACAGGTGTTGAAGATTCCTGCTTGGGAATTAGGGTCCTATTCTTTGGTTACAGAATAGTTGGTCTTTTCTGTTGCAGTATCTTGTGTTATTTTAATGTAATCCAGGATTCTTCAATTAATCATTTCTTTAACTTTGATCTCTTTAAAAGGTAGATTGCTTTTCTGTAATTCAAGTTAGAACTTCAGTTCATTCAAGGCAAGTGTGATTAATAAATATTTTACTACAACTCCAAGTTGCTTTTGAAATTGAGTATATATAGTGCGTGGTTACCTTTGAAATAAACATACTTCCCTGGGTTGACAATTTATGTAGCACTTAATTGTTTAGATTAAATAAGCAATTATAGTGACCAACATAAATTTATTTGGTGGACGTAGCCCACACTGGGTGAAACATGTATATTTATGTCTCTATTGCATGGTGTACCTTATGTGTTTTATTTCCACATTTTTTTTTATTGCTCCACAATCATGTTTTTATAACAATTGGTATCGGAGTGAAAGGTAACTTACATGAAAAGAGGGTTCCTGGTTCGAGTGGGAGAAATGGAGAAAGATGGAAATTTTAGGGTCAAGAAATTTAATGGCCAGAACTACCAATTATGGAAGATGCATATGGAATATTATTTATATCAGAAGGATTTATTCCTATCATTGGGAGGAATATAAAATAAGTCAATGGGCATGAAGGATGAAGAATGGGAGGTTTTTGACAGAAAGGCACTAGGAACAATACAACTGATCTTGGTAGCATCGGTGGCTTTCAATATTTCAAAAGAAAAGACAATGAAGGATCTGATGGATGCATTGGCTAAACTATATGAAAAACCCTCGGCATCTAATAAGGTATTTCTAATGAATTGTTTATTTAATATGAAGATGTCAGAAGGTGGGTATGTTGTAGATCATTTAAATGAATTTAATACGGTTACTAATCAACTAAGTTCTGTAAAAGTGGACTTTGATGATGAGGTCATGGCTCTTCTAATCCTATGCTCATTGACAAAAATATGGAATGTCTTGGTCATGGTTGTAATTAACTCTATCTCTGGTTCAAACACTCTAAACTTTGATGATGTTGTTGGTGTTATCCTTAGTGAGGATATGTGACAGAAAAGCACAGGTGAGACATCAGGTAATGCATTAAACATGGAGAACATGGGAAGAAAAATGAATAGAGGAAAGGGCTTAGGGAACCATGGGATTTATAGGAAGGGCATATACAAATCCATACTGGGAAAGATATTGTGTTGGAATTGTGGGAAGTAAGGACATATGAACAAAGACTGCAAATCTCCAAAGAAACAAAGAGATGGATAGCATGAGAAAAATCAGGAAGAAAATGTAAGAGGTGATGGGTTACAAGATGCTTTGATTCTTTCTGTAGATAACATTTTTGAGTCCTGGATAGTAGATTCAAGGGATTGATTTCATGCCACACCCCATAGGAAATATTTTCTAGATTATTTTCAAGGTGATTTTGGACAAGTTCATTTGGTTGATGATGCACCATGCAAAATTTTTGGAATGGGAAAGGTACAAATAAAGAAAAATAATGGAAACCAATGGTTTCTGAAAGAGGTAAGACATGTTCCAGATATAATGAAAAATCTAATTTCAATAGGGAAGTTGGCAAGTGAAGGATGCATATCTATATTTACAGATAAGGCATGGAAGGTCACGAAAGGATCATTGGTGATAGAAAAAGGAGAGAAGGTAGGTACATTATATTTATGTACTGGTAATAATGACTCTTATATCTTATTAGCTTCTAGAGGAGTGGATATAGAATTTTGGAATCATAGGCTTGGACACATGAGTTATAAGGGGATGTAGATACTTCAAAAAAGGAATTTTTTACCAGATCTTAAACAAATTTATTTGGATTTCTATGAGCATTGTGTTTATGGAAAACAAAAGAGAGTCATATTTCTTAGAGTCGAAAAAGAAAAGAAGAGTGAAAGGCTAGAGATTGTGAATACAGATGTATGGGGACCAGATCATGTATCATCTCTTGGTGTCTCTCATTATTATGTTACATTTATTAATGATGCTGCTAGAAAAACTTGGGTTTATTGCATTCCACAAAAATATGATGTTTTTGACACTTTTAAGAAATGGAAAGATTTGGTTGAGAATGAGACAGGAAAAAGATTGAAGTGTCTCAGATCAGACAATGGAGGTTAATACTGCAACAAGGCATTTGATTATTATTGTTCATACCATGGAATTCGTAGAGAGAAGACAGTTCTAGGACACCACAAGAAAATGGTGTGTTAGAAAGGATGAACAGGATAATCATGGAGCGTGCAAGGAGTATGAGATTGCATGTTGGTTTTCCCTTATAGTTATGGGAAGATGTTGTAGATATTGTTGTTTACTTGATAAACAAAGGACCTTCAAACTCTTTGTATGGTGGAATTCTAAAGGAGGCATGGAGAAGTAAAAAGGTAAACTATTGTTTTTTTAATACATTTGGTTGTGAAACATTTGTCTATATTGTTAAAGAAAATAGAACAAATCTTAACGAAAAATCCAAGAAGTGTACCTTTATTGGATATGGTGTTAATGATTTCTGTTATCACTTATGGGATTATGAAAATCACAAAATCGTTAGGAGTAGATATTTCATATTGAATGAGAAGGTCATGTACAAAGATCAGTTGCAGGGAAAGAAACAAGAAAAAGAAAAACTAGAATACACAATGTTTGAGGAGATCACTGAAAAAGAAATTCCAAAGGTATGAGAAAATAAAAATGTACAACAACATGAGAAGAAGGAACCTCAAAATCCTACAAGTGTTGTTATAAGATCTACCAGGTTAAGTAGACCCCCTGACCGATACTCTCCTTCATTGTATTATTTATTGTTGATTTATTCCGATGAACCAGAATGTTATGAAGAGTCAATGCAGGTAGACACTAAAAAAAAGTGGGAGAAAGGAATGAAAGAGGAAATGGATTCCTTGGTAAATAACCAGACATGGGACTTGGTTCATTTACCTAAAGGAAAAAGAGCATTGTAGAATAAATGGTTTTATAGGTTGAAGGAAGAATATGGAGGAAAAAAGTGGCATGCGGATATACTTGTTGTAAAGGGGTTTGCACAAAATAAAGGTATAGCTTTTGATGAAATATTTTCTCTTATTGTTAAGATGACTTCAATTAGGAATATTTTAAGTCTTGTGGAAGTAGAATATTTTCATCTTGAACAGAGAGATGTAAAAACAACTTTTCTACATGGGGATTTGGAGGAAGCTATTTATATGCAGTAGCCACAAGGGTATGAGGTAAAAGGGAAGGAGAATTTGGTCTGTAGGTTGAAGAGGAGCTTGTATGGCCTAAAGAAATCTCTATGTATTTGAATTTTGACAGGGTTATGATAGAACAAGGTTATAGTAGATGTCATTATGATCATTGTGTTTATTTTAAAAGGCTAGAAAATGGAAGATATATTATCTTACTATTGTATGTAGATGACATGCTTGTTGCAGGGTCTAGTATGCAGGACATAAATGTGCTCAAGAAGAAATTAGCTAATTCATTTTTTATGAAGGATTTGGGTGCTGCAAAGAAAATCCTTGGTATGAGAATAACAAGAGATAGAAAAAATCGCAAATTGGCATTATCTCAGGGTGAGTACATAGATAAGGTGTTGGAGAGGTTTAGAATGCAGAATGAAAAACTAGTTAGTACACCTTTGGCCAACCATTTCAAATTAACTAAGGAAATGTGTTCCAAGACACAAGAGGAGATACAATACATGTTGAGGGTCCCTTATTCATCAGCAGTTGGCAGTTTGATGTATGTGATGTTTTGCACAAGACCAAATATTTCACATGTAGTGGGAGTTTTGAGAAGGTATATGAACAATCTAGGTAAAGAACATTGGGAAGAAGTAAAGTGGATTCTAGGGTATTTGAGAGGTACTCCTACTCATGCATTATGTTTAGGAAGTTCATACATTGTTCTACAGGGATATGTAGATTCAAATATGACAGGTGATAAAGATAGCAGAAGGAGAACCACAGGGTATGTTTTTACTATAGGTGGAACAACAGTAAGTTGGATTTCAAAACTACAAAAGGTTGTTTCACTTTCAACAACAGAAGAAGAGTATGTTGTTGCTACATGGGTTAGTAAAGAAATGATTCGATTACATAGGTTTATGGAGGAACTGGGAAATAAGCAGAAGAATAATTGGTTGTACTGTGATAGTGAGAGTGTCATCCATATTGTGAATAAATCAACCTTCCATTCAAAGACTAAGCATATACAACTCAGGTACCATTTCATATGATCCATCTTGGAAGATGGACATTTGAATTTGGAAAAGACACATACTAGCCAGAATCCCGCAGACATGTAAACAAAGGGAGTAACTAGGGAGAAACTAAGTTCCTTCTCAGTTTCAGTTGGTCTTCAAGCATGAAGGTGAAGATGAGAAATTTTCCAGGTCCAAGGTGGAGTATAGTCTAGCAAGTACAATAATAGTGGATTTGTTGTGATTAGTCTCCAAGTGAGAGATTGTTGGTTGTGGAGCTTGATTATCTTCCTGATTCAAAGGTTTGTTTCAGCTATTCTTGGACCCCATTCTCTAACAAGGGGTGTGTGGTGGGATTTCCCCTGGCTGGGGGAGATTACAGTGGGGAGAGAAAAATTTTGCATCCCACTCCCAGGTGGGGGATTCGAGATTGAGAAGATGCCCCACCTCGAAGTGAAATTTTGGGGAAAAAATTGCCTTGTAAAAAAATATATTGTAATTTCATGTTCAATCGGATGGATTCATTATAAGGTCACATATATGATGGTAGAAGTTATTTTTAGGTTTTTTTTTCCCTATAAAGGAAAACCCTCTTTTATGAAATTGTATATATAGTTTATTATGAGTATTATTATTGTATTTTGAGAGAGGCTGTGAGAGAAAGAGGAGGAATATAATTGGGTGTGTTGTAGGTTTGTATCCTTCATTTTGTTGGATAATAAAAGGAGCTTGGAATTTATCTGGTCTAAAATATTGTAATTTCATATTCAATCTGGATCGTTCATTATAAGGTCACATATATGATGGTAGAAGTTATTTTAGGGTTTTTTTCCCTATAAGGAAACCCTCTTTTATGAGGGAATTGTATTATGGTTGTGTATGAGTATTATTATTGTATTTTGAGAGAGGAGACTGTGAGAGAAAGAAGAGGAAGTTATAGTGGGTGTGTTGTAGGTTGTATCCCTTCATTTTGTTGGATAATAAAAAGGAAGGAGCTTGGAATTTATCTGGTCAACATAGCCCACACTAGGTGAACCACATATATTTGTGTCTCTATTGTATTGTGTATCTCTTATGTTTTATTTCCACATTTGTTTTATTTTATTTCTCTGTGATCCTATTTTTCTAACATTTGTCAGAACCAACCTACAATAAGAAACCAAGATAGTGCTACAACAAGGTAGCTATAGGTTCAAGAAGCATATATCAAGTGTATAAATCAAAGAATATATAAACAATAAAAACATATAATATTGCAATGAACACAATAAAGGAGGGAAAGAGATCTCTTATATTGTTAACAATATATGAAAGTTGGTTACAATCTTATTCAACTTTTGGCACTGCTTCGAAGCCAATCGCTTGAGTTACTCCACAAGTCCGTTGAGAATCAACTTAGAAACTATGCTCATCCTCACATAACCCAATAAGGATAGGAGCACACCTTATGGATATATAGGAGAGGAAGGAACATTGGTAAAGGATTTTCTAGGTCATGGGATGCTACTCAGAGCATGAAAGGATTAGGGAAGCTTGCTAAATCTCAACAACATAACCTTTCACCATCATACTTGTCCTCATATTTTCCCTCAATGGTGCTTTTATACCATACCAAAGAGGTTGGGGAGGTTGAATTGTTATTAGTACGGGATCAGGAACATTAGGAAATGAGCCCAACGAAAAAACCCACCCGAAATTGTCAAATTATTTTATTTTTCATAATTGTTTAGGGTATTTGCAGGTTGCAAGCTTGCAAGGTCTGAATGTCTGCATGTTGTATAAAGGAAACCCATGGATATCAACAAATGGAAACTTTTTTAGTTGAATTTGATGAGGAAAGTTTGGTATTTTACCTAGCAAGCTAGGGAAAAGGGTAACTCCATGTCACAAATGCATAGGTGTGGAAAATTGTGCTATAATAGATGGTCCCTAATGTGTGAGGTTAGAAGGAAAAAATGATGGTCAAAATACATTTTAAATATGAGAGGAAAGGATGTAATGAAGTAAACTCATGAAGGTTCCTAAACAACTTATCCAAAAATAGAAATCATCGGCCAAAATCAAGTAAGAGTATTATCTTCCCAAGTCAGGCATACCCATGCTCAAGAGTGATGTAAGCATGGCCGCCAAATCAAGTACACTGTGGATCCATGGTACATATGAAAGTATGACTAATGTCCATGGCCATGAACAATACACAGTGGATCCATATGATATATATGTGAAAGCGTATCATATCCATGAATAGATACACAGTGGTGCTATGTCTCAAAATCAAGAATAGAGGATATTTGGGACCAATGGAGTGAACAAGTTGATCCTCTGCAAGTACCAATGTTTGTGGAGTGGTAAAATATTTCAGGTAGGAGCATAAAATATGCGATGCTCATACTTCACCTGAAATATTCAAAACAATCCGTCATGGTGCAGTCTACACTATGCAAATAGATGTGTTGGGGTTGAACAAAGTGAGACACCATTTGATTACCAGTCACTGATGTATACCGATAACAAACATGAGACAACCCACCAATGATGATAATGGGTTTCAAGGTACCATGGTACAATCTAACAAGTGTGAATAAAAGAGTTGATGTCGAACACTTGATAGAATCTATCGAGCAAGAGACATTGATGTATTCCCACTATCAATAGAGAGGAAACCTACCAATGATGACTACAAGCACTAATGTACCAAATATGAATCTAGATCCCTATCCCATAGGAATATGTGACAAATTTGATAGGAAGAGATACAATATATGGGAGGAATTAGGGCATCCTCCATTGTCCAACACGAGGGGTAGTAGAAGGCCAAAGATTTGGAAGGAATCGGACAAACAAATTGTAAGTACCACACCGAGATATGACTCTGACATGAACCATATGGAATAGTGAACAACAAATACTCTTTGAATAGTATCCAATAATGAATACTACTGACGAAGACGAGGAATCGAAAAATGGGATCAAATGGAAACCAATGTATCACACGAATCCCTATGTGTGATGATTGTTGTTGATGTAGAACACAAGGCAAACCACTCAGTGAGTGAATAATTATGGTATGTCATATGTTGAGTGCAAGATCACCTATCAATGATGGAAATAGGCCCATGGTGAAAATATAGGTTATACTCTCAGAGCAACGTGTTGAATTCGATAAGAGCATACTTTCCAACAAGAAGAAGTTAGTGGGGACCTTCTATACTATCACAAGTAAATGATGGAGATACTTGTGATTATGAGACAAACTTGACTAACTTGGGAAGGCCAACATGTAAGGTCATAGACTAATTGTAGAATGGTCGACTCAGGATAAAATATTCCCTTGAACAAAATCACAACTCATTTAGTGACTTAGGCAACATGACTAGAAACTGGGATACATTTGTGATACATGAGGCATCAATAAATGCTCCATATGGTTGGAATAATAACCAACCAGGGGAAATAAAACTCAATAATGAGAAAAAATCTCCTAAATCCATACTAGACCCAAAATGATGAGATACTGACTCAAGATTTTTCTTTTTTCAAAGGGAAGCAAAATTGTTGCCAACAAAAGAGATGGACCCTTTCCTTCCTTGTTTTTGTTTTTTTTGGTCTTTTTCATATCATTAAAGCTTGAAAAAGAATAAAATAATGTTATAGTAGAGTGGAGGAAACGAGTGTCGCAAGAAAAAAAAACTAGTTCCAGAGTGCAACGAACATACCTATGCTCAATGCAAGGAAAGCATGTGTAGGATAAGGACACTAGGGGGATGCTTCCTCCAGGGATAAGGTGTCAAGTCACAAAGGAATAAATTGCAAGCCTGGGAACTGATAGGAATGCATAAAAAATGGGTTCAACAACAACATGTTGAGTCCGACATTTGGCCTAAAAGCATGAGCAGTCAATATGCAATGCAATTGGAGCTCAAACTCATGTACTTTTTTGTAAATTTAGTCTCATGAGCCTGAAAAAGTGTAAAACAATACCAAGGATAACTCTTCTAGTCAAAGTTGACTAGAGTATTCCTTTTTTCGTAGTTAGTCCATTCGGTCCAAAAAAGGGGTAAACTTGCACCAAATAGACGTCCTTTCAAATCCATTTAATGAGTGTGAAATAAAACAATATCACTCGACAATATTTTCATTTTTAAAGAGTTTGAAAAGAGCTTAACTGAGACTCCATAATGGGGGGACTCTTGTAGGTAATATTCAAAATAAGATTGAGTAAGAAGAATGAAGTTCAAACACAATTTCATGGTGGGGCTAAACAAGACTCCCAATCCTAATGGAACACTTCCAGCATGAGCTCCAGAATAAAAAAGGATTCTAGAGTAGAGATCCCATGGAAGGTAGGATCTACCATCCAAATAATGACATTCTTAAGGAGATGAGAAGTTTTTATCGCTTGTTAATGGGGTCGACCCTAGGGTAAAGAAACAATGGTGACTGATAATGAAAAACATTCAGGTGGATGTAGCCTATCCTAAATGCCAGTTATAAACAAATCACCTACCCAGACTCTTGAGAAATACTTTGTGAATTGACAACAAGGGACCAAAAATATCCAAAGTATAGCTTTAATACCTACAATGATGACCACAAAACTAGAAGGGGATTTCCATTAGTTGAGTTTTTTGGAAAAATTTGAAAACTCTAGAAAGTGGGTTTCAAAAATGTATATAAAATAGGGCTATTTTACCAATTTACTAATTCATTTTTACCATTTCACTCAAAAATTACCCAAATTGGACAAAACCCTTGAAACTTCCTTTGAATATTCTCAGATCTTGGAGCATAGAAAACACCAACTTCCTGGATCAATTAAGTTCTCATTTCATTCTTTTAATTTCAAATTTTCATGAAAATTTGAGGGTTATCCCTCCCTTTTTACATACTTATCTACTCTTCCACGAGTTTCCTCAAAGTGAAGTATGGATGTCTGCACTTGGTAGAAACACCAGGCGTGGATATCGACGCATGGTATCACATAAAGTTGTGGATGCCCAGATTTAATTTGAAAATTGAAGTACTAACTCTCATTTCCTTTGAAATTTTGGGCAGGATATTTGTCAAATGGAGAGAACATGAACACGAAGAGGTTGATCGGGTAGTATTTGATGATGACGATGCCAAAATATCACTTCGATAATGTGGCATGTACAATATTTTTCAAATTGATGGTATGAGAGACAAAAAGAGACTGTTAAATCTCATGATTTACTATTGGCACCTAGATGTAGAATCATTCTTGCTTGGGGGGAAATCACTAATGATCACTGTTGAGGATATATAATTCATCACATGTTTTTTCATCCAAGGGAAAGTACCCAAATTCCAAGCCTGTGGGGGAGGTGGTCGGACCGTCAATGATTATATCAATGAATATTGCAACTATGACACATAAAAGAGTGGTTCGGAGGTGCCTATCAAACAAATCACCAATATGAGTCTCTAAGTCATATTATACGCTATGATATGCATTATGGGATCAAAATCCTTGCACTTGGCTTCTCAAGACCAAATGCAACATGGGGTGGAGTGTTTGAGGGTATTTTCGCAGAAAGAGTGAAAGGAGTGCACAATCCCTTAGAGGAGGGTAAGTTTTGAGAAGTCCCATGTGTTACACATTATTTTAGTCATCCCTATGACCATTAGTGATTTAAACCTATATGTTTCCTTTAGAGGGCTCAATGGCCTGAGTTCCTGAAGAAAGAAGGGAGAAGAACTTTTCCTAAGAAAAGAAGTTGCATTTTCCTTTGTAAAAACCCTATTAAAGAGGATGTTCGTAGGTTTCTATATAGGCAGGGTGTGAGAATGCCTGATTCTCGTAGGCTGCACCATATCTAGGTTGCGATAGGTTCGCAGGTTGCTCTATAGGAAGGGTGCGAGAATGCTTACATGTGGGAAAACAAGTGTTTTCTCGAATCTTCGAGAAGGAGAAACTTCCATAGTGAGGTGGCATCTGAATGGTTTGGATGTTACTCGCTTTCATGATTTAGTGGGATCATCCTAACCTCCTCACCTTATCCTCTTCATCTTATAAAAGGAGAGGATCTCTCATGGAGAAGGGCTAAGTTGGATTTGGCTTGGAATTATTAGCTTGGTT
>SNQJ01S0037770.1:101414-114464 GCA_010110895.2 Picea sitchensis
GAGTGTCTTTGAGTTTTGCCTTTGTCAAGATAGATTGTGAATATTATCAGATCTGTGCTCTCAGAATTCTTGGTATGGTAGTGTGTGGGGAACGAAGGACAGTTGGAAGGGATCTTATGACATCAAGGTCATGGTTGTAATCTCTCTTTCACATTTAATATGATGCAGTAATANATTGAGTTTATGCTATTACTATCACTTTGGTTGGTTGTGTTGTTTTGCAGGTTCATCATTGTATGAGCGTTGGAATGGAGCCTGGATGGAAATGGCGAGAGGAAGTGGCATTTAAATGGTATGTCACCCATCCCTCTTTAGTTAGTAAATTCAATATTTAAAACTTAAGGAAAGCATCATGTTCTGGTGTGTTTTTTTCTAGATCTAGGTGGATCTAGGGAGACTAGTTAGTGTCCACACCTACCAATTTATCTGATAATGCAATGGGCCAACAATGAGATAAGTGTTGAAGGGTGAATTGGTGAAGTGCAAGGAGTGTGTGGTAGGTTCTCAGAGACCATAGGAGTCTTGAGGTGAACAAGTTCAAGAAGTGCACACTTCTTGCAAGGTGTGCACAGGCAGAGTTAAGTTTGACTCAGAAGCTCAGGAGGAGTAGCATGAATATTTGGAAGAATGAGTGCAAGGAACGCACAGTTGTTCAGTGAGGAACAATAGTTCAGGAAGGACCCATGCAAGGTGTTAGTCAGACAATAAATTTGGTTAAGTGTTGAATAAATCTCGGAGGAGAAATTCCAGAGATGCAAGGAGTGTGACAGAGGTCTATAAACCTCGAAGGAAAAAATCTTAGAAGAAATAGTGTCTACAAGAGTGCAGCAGGAGGAACTTAGAAAATCTTCTATGTATGAAGGCTCGGAAGTGTTCAGAGGAGGAATCACCTTGAGAAGACGAAGCTTAGAAGAGATAGCAGTTGAAATTTCTCAAAGGAAGGAATCCTTTGAGTTTTACAAATAAATGGATGAGATTCTTTTCAGGAGGATCTATGAAATATGAAAACCATCAGATATAGGGAATTTGTGCCAATCTTAATCTCTAAAGTCTTTTGGACATTATGTATTAGGGAGGTTTGATTACAGAGAACGGAGGAGTCCATATCCCCAAAGGTCCGAAGACATCTGGACTGCAAATTTTTGGAGACATGTGTTAGTGCGTTGTCGACTCCAAAAGACAAGAACTCCAGGAGGAAGGAGAGGTTGTAGTGTGAAGTTTGCAAATCGCCTGGAGCTCCGAAGAATGAAGTCATTCTGGGCCACTGGTTTGTAGCAGACATGTGGTGAGAGATCCCATCATCCATGGAGGAGGTACTCTAATGGAACTATGGACTAAAGGTTTCAGAACCATCGAAGCTAGAGCTAGAGGAGTTAATAGCAGCCGTTAATTTGTCGAAGAACGAGAGTCATCCGATCTCCTTTAGAGTTTGTCTCTCATATAAGGTTTTGTGTTAATTGGAGTACAACCATGTTAACCTGCATGAAATATCAACATACAGAATACAAGTTGATAAATAACAAGAAATTTGGATTTGGTAGTGTCATTTGCACATTTTTATTCAATACAGTTCCCATGATAAGCCCCAAGACTCATATTCAAGGACACTTATGACCATGGCCTTCCATGGTCCGATGGACCGAGTTGTTGGCTCGTCTAGGAAGAGGGTAGATGTCTAACCCATTTGATGATGATGTTTTTTCCTGGTGGGAGCGTCAGGTCCCGTTCATCGAGAACTATCCATATGTCAGGATCAACTATGACTAGGATCCTAATGTCATAATTCCTCTTGGTGATGAGCTTGAGGACATAGGTAATCTTCATTTTATGTTATTTAATATTTATTTTTTTATTATATAGTATATGTACAAAAGAACGCATTCTAAATTTTTGGTGAGATACATAGTATTAATCCATGCTTCTTCAAATGTGGAGACAGAGCATCAGTGAGACCAGCAAGCATGCCACGACACGGTCTTCAGGGCAACGAGAAGGTCGGGCCTAGTGAATATGCAATGAGGAATATACGGAGCATGTGTAGGAACTTAAATGCTCTGACATAGTCCATCCCCATGGATACTATAGATGACCTTCATGTAGGGATGCAACATCACGTAGTAGGAGTACCTTGGACATGGGTCTGTATGTTCTGGCATCTAGTGAATGTCATACTTTGTTATGAAAAGGTTTAACGGCCTCAGGCCTAGACTATTATGTGATGAGAGCACCATTTTTTATTGATATATATTCGAGGCTAGTAGCCCAATATTTTGCATTATGGGTCTCATTTTGGAAATATATATATATATATATATATATATATATATATATATATATAACTATTTTTGTGCGTTATTTTTGTATTTTTACTTGCAATTTTGAAATGTGTGCTTATGCGATTAATGAGACAAATGCTTATCTAAAATATAATTATCATGGGAATCAAATACTAGATTAACATGCCTAGGAAGCTGCTTATAAGTAATGAATTCAAATGATTATTCCAAAAGACGTACCCTAAGGAAACGATGCAACAAGATTGAATCATGAATCCGATATAAACCATTCAACTACGAGACCACCAACTGAGAATATAAAAACACGTGGAGGCATCAAATGTCATGCGATAGAGAATATTGTAAAAGCTCAATAATGGTTCTATATTCAACAACATTGTCAGTAGTTTCTCTGAGAAACACACCTCCAGTAGAAATTAGCTAGCTAGTAGGCGAATAAATCACCCAAGTTGCGGAAGCCAAGTTCTGAGAATGGAGATTGGCACCGTTTTCATATCCAATATAAATTGATGATTCCTTGGGCATCTACCACACAAAAGAACATACAATCATTAACACACAAAGACACAAATTGGTAATAAAAGATATGTACAAAAATAAACATTATTTACAAAATGAATAGTACTCGATCTGTGAGGCTCAAGCATAGTACTTTTTAAGGTAGAACCCATTTTTTTGGCTTCGACAACGCATTCCCCTAAAAATATACTAGCTCATAAGATCCCTTCTCTAACACACGTCACACAATAAATGGACCATACCAATAGGGTTGAACATGAATACCCATAGGGCATCCTTATCCTGGTCATAAACTAAGACAAGGTCTCCTTTGGAGAACACCCTAGGGTGAACAGATTTGTCATACTAAGACTTGACTCTTTCGTTATGTGCTTCATTTTCCATTTCCATGTCTCAACAATTTTCATCAAGTTGCTCAACGTAAACGAGGTGTTCTTCAAGCTGAGTCATATCCAGGAGGAGCTTGACAATGATATTAAGCGAAGGGGTTTCACACTCAACTGGGAAGACTTCCTGAACTCCATGGATGAGTTGAAAAGGAGAGAAACCCTTTGTAGTATTAAATGAGGTTCGGTAATCCCATAGTGTCAGATATAACATCAAGTTCCAATTCGTTTTGGTTGCGTTAAACGTTCTTCTCAATATCATTTTTAAATATTTGTTGATAGCTTCAACCTTACCGTTAGCCTGCAGATAATAGGGAGACGAGTTCTCTTACCTAAAACCTATTTTTGATGCTAGCTTGGGCATCATGTGGTTCTGAAAGTGACTTCTATGGTCAATGAAAATCTCCCTCGGAACCCTGAACCTAGTGATATCCTAATTAAAAATGAAAAGTGTTGTGGTTTCACCATCATTTGTGAATGTCGGCATGGCTTTGGCCCACTTAGTGAAGTATTCCATGGCCACTATGATGTAATGATGCCCCCTATATGAATCTGGGTGGCATGTCATGAAATCTAGCCTCCACCTAGTGAAGGGGATGACAATAATGATAGGAAACATGGGAGAAGGGTGCACACGCATATTATTTGTGAAAACTTGACAAGGATGGCACCTCTTAACCGCCTCAATACAATCCTTAAATAACATAGGCCAGAAATACCTGGCGTGAAAATTTTTATTGGTTGTTTCCAACCCTGATAGATGACTTCCACATGCTCCACCATGATAGTCATTTAATACTACTTCCACCTCTTGATGAGTGATGAAGTGATTGAGTATCGAGTCTACCCCTCTTCCATTCAATGTGTCATTGATAATGAGAAAGTTTTTATCCATATGACAAATTTTTCGTCGCTCATTTCATGAATAGTGTGGTGGAAACTTCAAAGTCTGGAGATATATTAGGGTATCTCCATACCAAGGGTCGGAAAAAGAGATGAGAAAGATGTTCTCATTAGGGAATGAGTCGACGACCTCACCCTCCTCATTCTCAACTGGAAACTTCATCATTAATTTAACGAAGACCAAATATTTCTTAAATTTGGTTGAGGAAAAATCTAAGATGAATTCTTGAAGCACCACAATCCATGTGTTGTACTTTTCACTGACAATTCGTTGGGTCAAAACATATTGAAATGGATTAACAACAACGATGATGGTTGTCTTACGCAACAAAATATAATTACGAATATGTTGGATGGCATAAAATTCTACCAAGGCCGGTTTCTCTACATCAGGATACTCAATCTTGAGACCTAATAAAGAGAGACTCAAGTAGCAGATGATGTGATCTTGGATCTCATCATATTCTTGCACCAAAACCATGCTAATCGAGGATTCGGTTGCCACCAAATACAACAAAAACTCTCGATTATAATCAAGGGGACTCAACGAAGGAATTGAAAATAAGGCTTTCTTTAATGCATCGAAAGAATATTGTGCTTCTTCATCCCAACAAAATGGGACCCCCTTCATCAAAAGGAACATGAAGCCTTTCATCATATTGGCATAGTTAGGCACAAACCGTCGAAGGAAATTATCCTTTCCTTGTAGGATTTGAAGTTATCATATTGTACATGGGGGACACAATTGAGTGATTTCCTCAACCTTTAAGGGGTCAACCATGATCCCTTTTTTAGAAACGATGAATCCCAAAAGACATCCATAAGTCATGCAAAAAATGCACTTATGCATAGTCAACCAGATTTGATAGTAACGACACCTTTCAAAAACAAGGCGGAGGTGTAATAGATGTTCAAATCTTTTTTTCAAATATGCCATAAGATCATCCAAATAGGCCTCCACTATGTCCTTCAAAACATCGAAGGAAAACATCATGGCTCGCTGAAACGTGGAGCTAGTGTTTTTAAGGCCAAAAGAAATCTTCATATAAGCGAAATTTCCCCATGGATGGATTAAATTTGTTTTTTGATGGTATTCCATTTGAATCTCAATATGGTTATAACCTAAAAAACCATCCATAAATGAAAATATTTCATTTCCCGCATACTCGTCTAAAAATTTGATCGATAAATGGTGAGGGGAAGTTATATTTCAGACAAGCTTTGTTCAAGTCCCAGAAATCCATACATATGTGAATCGTGCCTTACTTCTTATCAACTAGAATTGGGTTGGAAACCCATTCCGTCAAAGGAACTCGATAGATGAGGCCATTTTTGAGAAACTTCTCTACCTCATCTTTGATTGCAGCTTCCTTCCTAGGATTTACTTTTCGCAACTTGTGTCAAACTAGTTTGGCATTCACATAGGTTCAGATCTCGTATTGAACTATCTGAGGATTTATTTCAGGCATCTCCTTGTATGACCAAGAAAACACATATCGAAACTCTTTAAAAAGTGTTGTATACTGAAAAAATCTCCTCTTAAGAGAATTCCTCTCCAATTAAGATGTTTTAAACAACATCGGGGATATTAGAAATGTTAATTGGGATGGTTTGCAAGATATTTTCCATGTTCCCCTCAACATAGACACTATGTATGGACAAGGGGTTCACTGTTCGATCGACACTTCTACTCAAAACTGACTTAAATTATCCTTTTTTCATAAGATTGATCTTGGGGAGGAAATATGATCTATGATGCATATCCTTCCAGGGCCTTTTGGCTCAAGTCATTACCTCAATGATAGCTTCATCTAAGGGAAATACAGTGTCAAGACAATCTTGGAAATTTGAAGAAATTTGACCCCATATAGGCTCCAGAAAAATATCATCCTTCTTTTTCAATGAAGGAGTTTGATTGGTGTCCATAGTGGCTTGTTGAATACATTGGTAAGCGATCCCAGTTGTAAACAAAGTTACTTCCATCCTAGTGTTAACACGGTGTTGACCCACATCACACAACAATGGTAGCATCCACATATCATGTAAATATGATGTTCTAAACAAAGAGACTCTTGAAGTGAAAGCCAGTAAACTCGAATGTTGATAGTCGACTGGGGTAGTCTGAATATATGAAATCGGTGCAGAAAAATCAAAATATCCCATGAGAGAAGGATACATCCCACAACCTATACTCTCATTTTTCGACTGAGAGTTTTCAATCTAAGGAACTGTGGATATTGAGTTAGCCGTGACCTCAAAAATTTTGGAAGCTACCTGGTCGATGGTTACAATTCTTCACTCATGGGGAAAGCATATAACACAAAATAATGATGAGATGACAATTTTCATGGAATAATACCAAATCCTCCCAAGTAACAAGTTATATTTGAGCAGCGCATAGACTACTTCAACCTCTACACAGATGGATTTTCCTCCTAACTTGATTGGATAAGAATAAATAATACTATGGGGTCGAAATGATCATCCATTGAAATCCTCCAAGAGAGTCGAAGAAGGGGTAATCTCTGGAGAACCAATAGATTTCCAACAAGACAAGGACATTACACATGTCGAAGCCCATTCATTAGTGACAGTCCTTTGGATTAGAAAATTATTATAAATGGCATTGATATGGAAGGCCACATGATAGGGAAGACGATACTTGACATTAGTGGCATCAAACTTCATCACGAGATTACTAGCATAATCAACAACTCCTATGGTAGACAACAATGAGGCACGTTGCGCAAGGAAACTTCGGAGTACTTCCAAAGTAGACATTTCACACGAGATTTGATCCAAGTCTTTGACGATAGAATAGTTGGGGGTAGCTATCGCATTAGGGTTGTGCATTTTCCATTTATATACACCCTTAGGTATGTGCGATGTTGTCTCTTTCTCAGGTTTCTCTGTGTGTAGAAGTTCCTAATCCTTTGAAACATTTTTCCTTTTGTTTGTCGACTCTGGGTTATTATAATCATGATTTATATTATGCAAGTCGATGGACTCTAGCTTATTATGACTAGGAATTCTCATGACTCCATCATATCGATCTATCTGGGCTGCATTTGACATGCCCACATGCTGGTTGGAGTTGGAAGAAATACCCTGAAATTTGTGCCCTTGTGGGAAAGGGTTGTTCAACACAACATGTTGTTGTTGTTCTTATTTCAACTTCATAAGGTGTTGGGATTATTCCATTTGTGGTGTTGGGTGTAGGCTTATTTTGAGAAGGAAGGTTATTTTGGGCATAGGCTTATTTTTGGAAAGACCTAATTTTGGAAATGAAGGCCTAATTTCATAGAACGCACAAAAAATGCAAGACAACAGCATGGAGAAAAAGAAGGAAAAGCAGCATACAAGAGGAAAAGCAACATGGCGAGCAGGCAGACAAGCTTAACCATAATAGGGTTAGGGTTTTTTATAAGGATTATAACAACTATAAGCCTGTAAAATAGTGTAAATAAGAACCTAGGAGGTCTAGGTTAGACATTGGTTAAGTGGTCGAAGATTGTTGATAATTGTTGTTGAAATTTGTTGAGGTGTAGAAGAGTCAAATAAGCTAGATTTTGAGGGTTAGGTCATAGACTAAGGAGGCTGGTGTGATCTATTCCACCTCACAAAGGTTCCTTAACCTCATCATGATTGTATGATTGAAGATGTAATGCATGCAACACCATATTTTCCAACAAATTAAATAAAAGAGCAGAGAAGCCAAATCTTTGTGGATGCAACCCCAAGAGGGGGTGAACCACGGTAAAACTTGTGTTCTATGTGATGTTTCTTGAATGCTTACTTTTTGTAAACAGTTATCTTGTGAATGAATTATTAACTAGATGTATTATCATGCATGTATAATGCTAAAGATGAATGAATCTTATAAATACTTGAATCAATAACAATTTTAATGCATAAAGAAAGATAGAATACACTCCCAGATCCCCACTCATTCCTAGACTACAAACACCTTTGTATTGCAGTTACCCATAAAGATATCTCGGGTGAGACTATGTTGTGCACTCTACGCGTAGTGTTGCCTTCTGGTTTACCTGCAGGGCTGATAGTTTTAGAGGGTTTTTTTGGAAATTTGTTGAGATATGAACCTGGGTCAACCCATCAAGAAGTAATAAGTCAGATATATAACCAACAAATGGTTTCATTGTCAGCTGAAACTGCATAGGATTGAGTGGACAAGATCCCTAGAAGAAACACATGGATAATGAAAGTATAGAATGGAATGTTCAGGCCATGGAATGCAACAAAGGAGGAGATGGAAATATAGTTGAAAATGAAGGAACTCAAGTTTGCACAGAAGGACAATAGAAACCCTAAGATAACACCACACAATTATCTCGATAAATATGTGTTTAGAAACTTGCATGAGTTATTTTTTTGTGATTTCCCACATTTGTTGCAGGAGTGGCTACTGAGGCTAAAGGACAACCACCCTACAAATCGAATTAGATAGCTGGAGTGGAATTATGTGGAGATCGCACAGTTATAGAAAGTTAATAAAAAAATTACGCACGCAGTAGATTTCTTGTTAGACATTATTATTGCATGATTTATCATTGAATTCGTAGTAGATAAGGCGAAGTCTTACACCACAGCAGAGCAGGATTTTCTAAAGGGACCTAGAGGTAGGTATGTCAAATCATTGTATACTTCAATCAATTTTTTATTGTATGACAACGATGTGATTACTATGGAATCAGACATCTAAACTTCCCTGTGTGCATGGGGGAGGGGGGGAAGCATTGACAGGAGACTGATAAATAGAGGAACATATGGATAAGGGAAAGAATAAGGAGGCCATGGAACCAATAATGATGGAGGAAGACCAGATAAAGAAAATAATGGAAATAGCTAGAAAGATGCGCAGTGGAGTTCCCTACCAATATAAGATGAATAACAAGAAGAGGTCCATAGTTGAAAGAGAGGGTTTGGTAAGAGAAAAAGAATAGGTAGAGGATATTTCGGTTGTGGATCAGATTGAGGAAATCCTGCACGCAATTTTTGAAAGGAAAATAGTACTTCCAAAGGCAGGAACAAAAGAAAAAATGCCAATCCATATCACTGTCAATGTGGAGCCTAAAACCCCATGTATGACTAACACACCAAAAAGAATACTACCATTTAGAAAACCAAATTTTAGTGGAAAAAGAACAACATGACACACATACAATCAAGGAACAACAACTGGACGAGTCATTTCAGGAAGTAACCGTTAAATATCTACACCGCGCGGAGGCAGTAGTTCAATACAATTTAAAATGGAAAGACATGACCCCACGATTAGGTTACCAAAATTTCAGGGAGAGGCATTAGAGGACCCTGAAAAGCACTTATTCACCTATGAGAATATCTAGGAAGCAAAGCATATCACATATGAGGATACAAATCTCACGCAGTTAGCTATCACACTAAGAGACCACACACTGGACTGACACATGAGCCTAGATGTAAACAGTCCACCAGGAGTAACAAAGACTATTGAAAATGTGAAAAAACTACTGATAAACAAATTTCAGAATCCCAGCTCAGAAGACCAGTATATGAATGAAATGATCAAAATCAGGAAAAAACTGGGTGATTCTTTTTGGGAGATTGATCAAAGGTTTAAGTGTCTAAGAGGTAAGTTGAAATATGAAATGACTGACATGGAACATAGGAATTTATTTGTGAACTCGCTATTACCACATTTGAAATACCCATTAAGACAACAAAAGTTACAAACTTAGGTAAAGAATCTGCAAGCAGCCTTACAGCTGGAAAAGAACCAGTATCAACAGATAGATCCATCAATAGAGGAGTTGAAGGAGGATTTGAAGAATCTAAAATTTCAACCTAACCAAAATAAGGGTAAAGAGAAAAGAGAAGTTGTTTGGTCTACCCTATGCAAGACAAAAGGACATCATAATAATGAATGTCCAACTTTCACGTAGTATATGGCAACAGGAGTGTCAAACCCATTGCCAGCAAGAGGACCATGGTGCAAGATTTGTAAGACACATGGACATGATCTATATCATTGTCCAATGATGCAGAAGTATAAGACAGTACCCAAAAGTTCATATTGCAATTTTTGCATGTCAGTGGGTCATGATGATAAGGATTGTAGGACGATGGAGTTGATGAGAGAAAGAAATTCATATACTTATAGAGTGCAAGAAGAAATGATGGCAGGAAAATATGCACATTAGTTCAACCAGGTACAACCACTATACAATAATGCGCAACAACAGTATAACAATGTGCAGCCACAGTATAATAATGTGTAACCTAAGTAAAACCCCGCACAGTATAACCAGGTACATCAGTACAATGCACTGCAAGGAGATAGAGGTGGATAGAGAGGTGGAGGATGAGGTAGAGGAGGATTTGGACGAGGAAGAGTACTAGAAGTGTGCCACAACTGCCAACAAATAGAAAATTATGCAAGGGAATGTCCCTCCCACTAGTGACATGTATGTATTTTCGCGCATCAAATCATGCCACAGAAGACTGTCTAACACTCTTGGGGAAGATCCAAGAAAAGAGGAACCAGAACAACCAGAATGTCCAATGGATCTCTGTAGAAGCCATGGATGATGGGAGAAAAATCAATATAGTCACTCGAGGAGGAGCCAAGAAAGGAACTAATGCAGTCAAACAAGATCTAGTGCAACACCAATGGTTTAAGAAGAATATTGAGCCACATAAGCAGTTTGATGCACGAAAAGAAAATGAAACATTTAAGGAGATCAGACATGAGTTTCTCAAGCAAAATGTTGCGTCTAAATCAATCGCGCAACAAAATCAAAACTCACGAATGTATGAGATGCACTCATCAATAGATCATACCAGTAAAGGATAACCTTTAGAGAAAGTAAGCACCATAAAGACGTTTCTGAAATCCTGTGTTAAGCTATTGAATGACCCATCATATGTTAAGTTTTTACAAAATATGCTAGAAATATGGAACACAAAGGAGGAAGGGAAGTTAGAATAGAAAACAGTCAATCCTCTCCATACTAGATGAAGGACAAGCAGAGAATTCAAACTAAAAGCTAATATTGGGGATTTCAATATGGGATATATCATATTGGACTTAGTCTTTGAAGTAAATGTCTTATTGTTGATGGGTGTTTATGACACACCGTCAATGGGAAGGATAGATTTGGATCGGGGTTTTTTAATTAACCCAAGTCGTTTGGTATGATCTAACCTGACGGTTTTTATGGCTGTGTTAGCCAACTAAGGTCCTAAAAAAACTAAAATATGTGGACTAACTAAAGACACAAATCTAACAATCAACACTTTAATTACAAATTCCTAACTAACAATGTTTATGTACAATAGTTATATACAATTTACAAGGTTTAAGCAAAGCCTTGTGAAAATAATTGTCTTAAGATAATGGATCTAAACAAGATTCAATATAAAAAAAATATTCTATTACTCTAAATACCAAATAAAAAATGAAGGAGTAAGATTGTAAATAATATAACGAAAATAGACAAAGAAATTAGCGTTTAAATGATGCAATCACTATTCATTCAGAAATCAACAAATTAAATAAATAATAAGCTAACTAATCTCTTGTTGATCAGTAGTACTAAGCTAAATTCATCTCTCTATATTTGTATGCACTCCTCTTAACCCGTGTCAAGCGTAAACCTATGACAAAATCAAGTACAATACTTCCTTAAGAAACTCAAAGAAGTCTTTTATATTCTGGAACGAATTTATGATGACAAAAAGACAATTAAATTTTATCTCATGTGACTTTAAAATGTCCAATAGCTAAAAGTGAAATAAACTCCAACCCTCAGCAAGTGGTATTATCAACTATCCAACATTAGATGTAAAATCAAAATGTATCAATATATGATCAGCCACAGATATTAAAGGAACCAAAATATAATGAACCATATAAATGAAAACATAACATGAAAAATTATATGTAGAACAGTCTAAACCTAGTCCAATACAAATAAAGTTTCATATTCAGAAATTATATGAGAAACAATATTAACATTCACAGTCTACAAAAGGACAAAATTCAAAGAGTAAATCGTATCCCATATAGTTTTAGTATAACAAGTTCATCATAAGTTCCAAAATGAATTTTTGGGATAATAGACTCTTAAAAATTGAAAAAATTAATACATAAATGATAACAATTAACCATGTATTGATAAAACAGACTAAAGCTAATTTAAATCAATGCATAATCAATTACTCAAATAATATGAAGATATTATAATGAAAACAAAACCATTTTACTCACAGGAAAAAATCCATTAAGCAACCTAGAATTCCGTATTCTTCTTTGAAAATATTGGTCCATTCTCCCAAAGATTCCAACCAGTCGTTACTCCATTTGAAAATAAAACAATTTACAAAAGAAATAATATACAAAAAAGAAAGGATAAAAATCCTACTCTCAATTTCTTTCCTCCCTCGCTCTAAAATTTCTCATATATTTATGCAATGAATGAACAGTGTGGGCATCACTAATAATTTTTGCCACCTGAAATTTTCCTCGTAAAGAGACAACAATATCTCTCCAATCGTGCATTTGTTTGGAAAAGAGCTCGCAATTAAGCTATATGGGTTCATTCTGGAGATGGGTTTTCAACCGTTTCTTCAGATTCCTCACAGTTTGGCTGCAATCAGTCCTGTAAAATCGTCTTTATATTCTTGAACACATATCCAAATCTTATTTGTTGTTGCTCATAAATTATTTGTAGCAATCCAATATTATTTTTGGATCAATTATCTTGAATATATTTAGATAATAAAATCAATCTGTTATCACTCCAGGAAACTCTCCTAGGCTGTAAGTCGGAGATGCCTGGTAACTAACTCTTTTTGAAGCAATTTTCTTAATAATTGAAATGGGTTGTGGATCAAGGTGAATAACTAGAGGTTGGACTGTGTTTTAGGACTGTCTAGGAATA
>SNQJ01S0037771.1:26334-48850 GCA_010110895.2 Picea sitchensis
TGTCTTCGGTTGACTGGTAACTGGTCATGCCTTGATCCAAAACTTCAACTTCGTCATTTCTATCTTCTGAGAAAGTCAATAGGTGCGCTGAGTTAGGGCGCATCTGAATATCTTCTCCTTGAGCGAGATGCTCCATCACAAGGCGCCAGATATGAGAATTAGGGTTTATGCAACTGCTACTGCTAGTAACCTTAGCTGCAGTGCTTTGGAAGCTGCTCCTGCTAGTAACCCTAGAGATAGTTCCTCAATGAGCTCAATATCTAACAGCTATGTTTCCTTCCAATATTTTAGGCTGACTGAAGGGGGTGTGGTCCCATAACCTGTTAGAATATAGAAGATTGTGCTTGTTTTACCATTGACGATACCCTCGTCACTCAACCACTGGCCGAAGCCACCCTCCAAGCACCTTGACCTTGACTGAGAAGAGAATCTTGGTAGCAATCAATAGCCAAGAGAGGCTAATGCACCAAGCAAGAAACTAGAAACTAAACTGAACAGATGATCCCACCCAGAACCCAGAAGCTAGCGCACCACTTTCCAGCTCTCCCAGAAACTTGTGCACCAAACTGCTGTTGCCTGCAACTGCCTGCGCAGATTTAGCTCTCACTGCGACTGCTGAGATGTGAAATAATGAAACTGCCCTGTATTTATAGTGAACTGGCCAGGCTAATTGTGGCCGACTTCTCCTTCTGGGTATCAATAAATTCAATTTAAATGTATTTGTTCAGCCGAAAACTTGTCTAGGGTTTCCTTCAATTCTTTGTTTCCTTCCGGAGGATTCTAGTCTTGTCACAGGTCACAATAGAGGTTCATACCTCCCGAAGCTACCATAATATTAACAGTTCTTCCTCGATAGGTTTGGCTCTGAGCCTAACTTCCATGATAAGATTGGAATAGAATTATGGAAATGGATTTCATGGAAATTATGTGTAAGTTATGCCCATGTGCAAGGAGAATTATTGTCATTGAGTTAAATTAATTACAATTGAGAATCCCTTGAGTTCCCAGCATTGAGATTTCTTGGCTAGTATGTGATGGAGCCCATGAGAGAAGTGGGATAGCCCAAGGGACTGCATGGAAGAGAAGGGGATCCCATTCCTTGGGTTGTATAGGCTAATAGGGAAACAGAGACGAGGAATCATGATAGTTGTAAGAGTTTATAGATTGTGAAATTTTGAGAAATTAGGTTTTGTGAAGAGCGCTAGAGCCAACCATAGGTATTTTTCCCTCGTGGATTCATAGCCTTAGTTTGGGG
This sequence comes from Picea sitchensis, assembly GCA_010110895.2. Lineage (NCBI taxonomy): Eukaryota > Viridiplantae > Streptophyta > Pinopsida > Pinales > Pinaceae > Picea > Picea sitchensis. The sequence goes on from SNQJ01S0037771.1 coordinate 27,590, forward strand.
CTAGCATCGTTGTAGAGAGATTAAGTGCAACAAAGAGCCTATGGTTGGGTGTGTTAAATTATGATCTTGATTTCTTATGTGGATTAATTCTTTTATTTTCTTCAACATTTTGATTCCAACTTAATACACTTCAACAATACCAAATCATAATCGAATAGCAATAACCACATAGATGAGTAAGCATGCACATCAACAACACATATACCCTGGGGAAACCCTGTACAGGGAGAAAAACCCCAACAAACAATATTCCTTTATTGCATTAATAATGTAAGATCACTTACAAATATCCACCATGAATGTTCTGCTCTTAAAGAACTTGCCAAGATGGCTCTGACCTGACAAAGACCTAAAAAACATTGCTGAAATACATCTCTGATATGATGCCTCTATTGTTGATATACAACACAGATATGCTAGTTTGGTATGTTGCCTCTTTATCACCGATATGTGCCTTTATTGCTTCACCATTAACCTGCATATCAAAACTGTGTTGAAGAGAGGGTTCTACCTTTGCTTATATAGGCTGAAGAGGAGAAGAGGAGAGACTCGAAATATTAACTTGTTTGCATGAGTTAATCATAACTCAGCTTCATACTTTAGTTCAAACTTAGAACTAGGCTTGAGACTGGTTACAACTCAACATTACACTTTAGTTCAAAAATAGAACTAGACTTGAGACTGGTATGCTTTAGTTCGAAAATAGAACTAGACTTGAGACTGGTATGCTTTAGTTCGAAAATAGAACTAGATTTAAGAATTCAGTCACAACTCAACATTACACTTTAGTTCTAAAATAGAACTAGATGACTTAAGACTTTAGTTGCAACTCAACATTACACTTTAGTTCTAAAATAGAATTAGACTTAAGACTTCAGTTACAACTCAACATTGCACTTTAGTTCTAAAATAGAACTAGACTTAAGACTTCAGTTGCAACTCAACATTACACTTTAGTTCTAAAATAGACCTAGACTGAAGACTTCAATTACAACTCGACTCTTTACAAGGCAATTCAAAATTCTCTTCATGGTGGATAATGTTACACGTGCCAACGCACTAGATCAATACATTTATATCATTTGCAATATTAAGAATATCGTTTGTTTCTAGCTCATAGGAATTTTATATTCAACCTCACTTTTGCTAGATGCCTTGACTTTTTCTCATGGCTCACAAGGTTTGACTAGGCTCACAAAGGTTGTATGTTCCCCCTGACTTTTGCACTAGTTTGTCTATGCTCACAGAGGTTGTACATTCCCCCTGACTTTTACACTAGATTGTCTATGCTCACAGAGGTTGTACGTTCCCCCTAAATTTTGCATTAGACTCACATAACATCTCGTTCATCCTAACTTTTGGTTTGACTCATAGAGGTTGTACGTTCCCCATGGCTTTTGTCAATACCTCACAATATTGGTTGATTCTCCAAATCTCCTTGGCTAGTCTCAGGGTGGCCCATATGGCCTCTCATTGGAGAGTGACTGTCGATGCTACCAAATTTAACACTCCCTCTCATCGAGGGAGTCATTCTCATCCACACCAAGCTTGCCTCTCAGCTGCACAAACTGTCTTGAGGTCAGAGGCTTGGTCAGGATATCAACTATCTACTCGCTCATGGCTATGTACAGTAACTTTACATTTTTTCTCTGGACCAAGTCTCAGATGTAGTGGTACCTAATGTCTATATGTTTTGACCTATCATGAAATACTGGTTTCTCTGTCAATTTTATGCAACTTTGATTATCATAGTGAACCACCGTCATCTCGAGCTTGTCACCAAACAACCCCAAAACAAATTTTTTGAGCCATACTTCTTCCTTGCTAGCATCACTTGCTGCAATGTACTCAACCTCTGTTGTACTCTATGCAATGGATCCCTACTTCCGTCTTGACCAAGAGATCATAACAGATCCTAAATTGAAGCAGTATCCAGAAGTACTCTTCTGATCCACTGGGATTTTTCCCAGTCAACATCTAGATACCCATGCAAAAATAAACCACCACTGGATGTATATCTCAGACCATAAGTAATGGTCCCTCTAAGATATCTCAAGATGTGCTTTGCTTCCACCCAATGTCTCTGTCTCGGTTCAGTCATGAGCTGACTCATTGGAATCACTGCATAGCATATATCTGGCCTAGTGTGGATCATGTACATCAATGATCCAATCAATTGCTTATACATGGTGGGATCCACCAAATATGAACTCGTATCAGAATCATGCAGCTTCCTTAGGTTGGTAACCATTGGAGTAGACATGGATTTGCAATCCATCATACCAAACCTATTTAATACATCCATTGTGTATTTTCCTTGTGCCAGAAATATCTTGCCCTGTCTTTGTCACACTTCCAATCCTAGGAAGTAATGCATCAAGCCTAAGTCTTTCATCTCGAATTCTGAGGTTATCTGCCTCTTACACCAGTCTATTAGCCCTTCATATCCTGTTAGAAAGAGATCATTAGCATACATGATTAGTATAACAGGTTGGTTACCTCTTACCTTGAAGTATAGATTTGCATTATCATCACTTTTCTGAAATCCCAGGCTTTTAACAAAGCCATTAATCCTGTCATACCAAACTCCGTGAGCCTGCTTAAGACCATACAAGGCCTTCCTTAGCTTGCAGTATAAAACCATCTGGTTGTTCCACAAAGACCTCTTGTTCAATCTTTCCATTCAAGAATGATGTTTTTACATCCATATGATGTAGCTTCCAACCAATAACGGGAGATAAAACAATAATAGTTCAAATGGAGGTATACTTGGCTACAGGAGAAAAAGTCTCTTCGTAGTCGATTCCTTCCTTCTGAGTGAAGACTCTGGCTACAAATATTGCTTTAAACTTTTCCACACTTCCATTAGATGCATGTTTGATCTTATAGATCCATTTGGAAGAAACCATTGATTTGTCTTTTGACCTCGATACAATGTCCCAAACATTGTTCTTTATAATAGACCCATATTCCTCAAGCATGGAATCCTTCCATACTTGTAATTTATCTTCTTCTTCAAATGAAGAAGGTTCGACATCACTAATGCTACTCATTAGTGCAACATAAGCTCCAAACCTATGAGGCCTCTTCCTTTCCTTGAAAGTTCCTTTGGGAGCAACTATCCTTTTTGCTTCCTACACTATTTCTTTAAGACACCCTGGCTTCCTTTTGGCTAGAGGTTTTCAAGAGTTCTTTCTAACACTTCAGCAGGTTCTCGGGGCTCATTACTTGGCCCTTCACGAGGTTCCTCCCTCTGATCATCTGACTCTTCATTTTCAGAAGAAGGTGAAGCTGGATGAACTGCTTCTGATTCCTCCTGAAGCTCTCTAGATTTCTTAAATGCGGCTTCCTCATGGAAAGTCACATATCTGCTTACCTCTATTTGCCTCTGACCTGGTACATAAATCCTGTAAGCCTTGGAGTTCTCACTGTACCCCCAAAAAAACCCTTTCTTGCCCGAGGGTTCCATCTTTGTCCTCTGTTCCTTAGGGACATGAATATACACAGGACACCCAAATATCCTTAGATTCCCTACTTCAGGTTTGATCCCTGAGAAGACCTCTTCAGGATTCTTGTCCTTCAAGGTAGCATGTGGACACCTGTTCTAAATATACGCGACAATGGAGGTAGCTTCTTGTTACACATTATTTTAGTCACACTGGTGATGTTTCTATAGCATGTGTTGAAGCTCCCAAAATAACCTTTCTTCATGAGAAAAGTGATTGGCTTCCTCTTCTTCAAAACCTTGTTAATAAATGACATCGTAGGCCAAGCATAAGATACAGTGCGACGATGCCTGATCATCGTAGTTTGTCTTGAAACTGCCTTCCGGTGTTTCCGCAGGCTGTCCTATAGCTAGGGTGCGGCGGTGTTGAAAGATTGAGAAAAGGTCGAAGTTCACGAAGGTTCTAGAAGGGAATCTTCTAGAATGTGAGGTGGCATCTGTATGGTTGGGATTCTACTCGCTTCTTTGATTTGGTGGGATCATACTAATCTCTTTAACCATCTCTCTTTATCCTATATAAGAATGGGTTTCTCATGGAAAAGGTTAAGAAAACACGTAAGAAATGAATTAATGAAAGAATAGGTTGATAATTGTGTGAGGGATTCTATTTCAATTTATTCTTGAGGTCTCCATTTGTCCATCAAGTTATTGTGGATCCTCTTCATGCAAGTTTGGAGCAAGTGTGTGTGTTGGAGAAAATGTCCACTCAAAGGGAACCTTGCAACATCAAGGCTGTTTGGTTGTGTCTTCCACTTTTACTTAATATAATACAATGGCATGTTTCTTTCCCATAAAATCATTCTCATTTTATTACATGACTCCTTGATCACTTGTGTAAGTTTTCATTGAATATATTATTGTTGCTTTTACTTTGGTTGGTTTGTGTTTCATTGCAGATCCAATATCACAAGAGCACCGGAGTGGAGCAGGGACAACAAAGACATAAGGAAGTGATATTCAAAGGTATGTCAGTCATTTCTTGTTTGATATTAAATTCAATGATTAAAACTTAGGGAAAGCGTCATGTCCTGTCTTGTTTTGTTCTAGGTCCAGGTGGATCTAGGGAGATCAGTTTATGTCCCCATTCACCAATTTATCCAATAACAAAATTGGCGACTTCAGTGGGGATACAACTTGTTTTTGGTTTTTTTCTGTCCACTTGCCTTTAGCCTACTTCCTTTCACTTTAATCCAGTCCCTGAGTCTATGGGGGATCCATCCAGACTCTCTGAATTTGAAAATTCATGCAGACTCTTTGTCCTTATTCTATTTTTTTTTTTTTACAGAAATAGCCGCACTGTATCCCATATGAAGCCTGTGACGTCCCTGGATTTCCACACCCTACCTGTTTAGACCAATGTAGAATCTCTGCATCATATCCCATAGCTAGCATGTGGAAACCTCAAATCGCCGCACTGTACCTTACTGTTGGGTTGCGATGTTTCCTGTAGAATTTATTGGATTATGTCTTTGTCTTCTGTCACCCATTTTTGCTTTGATCACCTGGGAAGAACTTTTGGTACCAGTATCTAACTGTTTTCTAAGTTTAAGACTTGTTGTTGATTGGTTTTCAGGGACTGAAAACCCTTCTTCATCATTTTACAAGTTTTTTCTTCTTGCTTTTTGTCAACAAGGACATAATCTATGGATTTAAATCAGAGTGCTTGATTGATAAAACTATTTGATTTGATTTAAGGTTTTGGATTGTTTACATTTTCTGGATTGCTTGTTGATTGGAAAATTATTTTCGTTTGTATTTAACAAAACACTTTTTTATCATCTTCATTTTTATCTTCATTGAAAGTTTGATTTGGGTATTTGTTGAGTGTATCTATTTTCTTTGATTACTTTTCCTTTCTTCATTATATCCTTGACTTGGTTTTGGAAAGGAAGAATTAGAGTCATCTATTATTTTTAGTAATCATTCATAAGAAATTTTTTTGCATTCAAATTTTTTTTACAAGAGAAAAAAATGGGAAATTTCATTGCTTATGATTGTTTGGAATTGTATTCATTCAAGAAAAAGAAATTACATTTCGTAGCTTTCATGTTTCCGAAGAAATACTTTCTCCCTTTGGTAATTAGAGTTCATCGAACTGAAATATTGCATCATTCATCACTTTTTGTATATTATTGGGTGAAGATCTCATACAACAACAGTTTCATCTCCATCTCCCTCTTGCATAAACAACAACCTCTAAAATACTATATAATTTTAAAATTTATTAGTAACTTTTATTTTCTAGAAACTCTTTCCACCAACATTAGCTAGGCTAGCGCTTTGGAATAGGTTGCGAGGCACACTCTCCAAGGCATAAAACACACTGTATCATATTGTGATAGGGAGTATTCAAATCCACTGGCAACATTTTGTCCTGGGAAGCCCTTCTCACACAAGGGTCAAACCTGAGGTCGCATTAAGGCTGGCAGAGTTACTCACCCTGCTTTGTTGGTATTGGTGTAGATATTGCACATATTACATGGGTCACTTGAAGGTATACCCACAATTATGAGTGGAAACCTTTCGAGTTGATTTCAGGCTAGATACCCTGCCCTTGCGCGTGGATCGAATTGTCGACTGTTTCCCTAGTCATCACTGTTGTTCTTGGTAGCCTTAGTAGCCTATCTCTTTAGGGTCTTACACGAGGTGACTGTGGAGGGCCAAGTCTTCACGGTACCTGGAATCGACGTTGGACAGACTCACTCGGGCTCCTTGGAGGCTATACCCACGATTATGTGTGGGAGCTTGCACCAGGGTGTAAGTCCGTTAAGCAGGTCATCAATGTAACTTTTCCACCCGCTCTATCTTAGTGCCTTCTTGTCTTGGCTTTGCGACATTGGATTTCATCACCAACTAGTGACTTCGAAATAAGAAGGTTTGTTTTCTTGGTTTGATTTCTAGATTTTATTAGCGAGTGTTGTTTGTTTCCGTAGTTGGCCATAGATTTTTTTCGAAAAATATTTGGTTCGGATAACATTGACCCTCCACCTTGTTCATGTAGGATGCAAGGGCTACACTCGGAAGATCCAGAAGGTTATCTCCCTTTTCCTCTTAATTCACTGGAGGGATCTCCCGAGCGGAGAGCGGTCCAGGACACCGTAACCTCACGAGTGGAAAGTTTCGACTCTTTAGAAAATTTCTGAATTATTTCCGATTCTCTAGAGGCTTTCTGACTTCCTCCTGGATATGAGAGACGTATTATCTGGATGAATTCATCAGGAGAACTTGTTGTTGACACTTTTGGAATATCGACTGGACCCCATACATGCCCTGGAGTTGAGAATCTCCTTTTGTCTAGTGACACATTTGGAAACCCGCCTCGCACGGTGCGAGACCTTTACGACAACTTGGGGGTGGGTCCCGATTCACCTGTCGTATCACAACTACCCAAAACGTCTGTTACCTACATGATACCTTTAGACCACTTTACTGGTACAACTAGCAATATCATCGTCATTCCAGACACACAGTCAGTTGGTCCTAGCTCGATTTTTTCTCTCCAGATGGCCCATTCTACTATGGTCCCACACGCTACGACTATTCCTATCGAGAATGTGGTGGTTAACCAAGATCCCATTGGCACACCACTCTCGTCTAGACCTATCCCGTCACTTCTTCCTGGGTATTACGCTTTGAATCCTTCCATTGCCGTCCCTACCCACGTTCCATCCAAAGTTTTTGTACTTTTTGTTCCACCTGGGTACAATGCTGCTATCGGTTTTGTTCCTACACCCTCCCAGGTCCTCTCCAAAGGGTCTTATCCACCTTTTCTTGGGGGATATGGCCCTAATGGATCCAATCCAATTGGAAGCACCCATCATCCCTTCACTTCTGGTTACCAGATTCCTGTTGGAGGGAAATCTCACGCTGGAGGGAAACCTCAATTTGGGGGCCCACCTCAGATTGGGGCACCACCACACATTGGGGGAAAACCCCCACTTGGAGGACAACCTCCGGTTGGACTCTATAACCCACTGTATGGACATAACACATCGGAATCACTAGCCCAAACTTGGAACCTTCTTGCCCAAGGAAATCCACAATCATCTAGGGGGAAATAGCCTCAAGTCAACTCTTTTGTACCCCCTCACTCTAGCCAGCCGTATCCCAGTTCTTTGAATCCTACTTGGGGTCTGAACATTCACTCTAGTATCCCTTTTCAAGGGAACATCTCTAATCAACCCAACCCAATGGGCTATATGCCTCGAAATCCTCCACGACAGAATCTGTCAAGACTCTCCACTTACATGCAAACTGCTTACGGTCCTACTGGTATACCAATGAGACTTCCTCCCCAAAGTCACCAGTATCCTCATATGAATAGACAATTTCCTTTTCTAGCCACTTTGGATTTAACTGACTTGTCTAGAATCTTGAATGATCCTATCTTACATTCTCCCCATTGGCCCGTTATACCAGCCAAATTACCGTCTGACATTCCCAAGTTTGACGGTCGACCGGGAGAAGACCCAAACAATCATGTTATGACCTTTCACCTTTGGTGTTCGTCCAACTCTTTGATGGACGAATCCATTCGGTTATGACTCTTCCAACAAACTCTCACGGGTTCGGCTGCAAAGTGGTACATAGAATTACCGCGAGGCTTCTTTAACGACTTCAACATCCTCGCCATTCTCACACATTACCAATTGCCAATCCGCTATGAGACAGTAACCGAGATTTTGAGTTCCTTTAAGCAATCTTCAACCACTCACATTTCCGATCACATTCATGAGTGGAGAGGGAGGCAACGCTTGATCAAAATCGATCTTCCTGATCAGTTATTCACTGAATGGTTCACCAAATAATTCATTAGTAAAATCACCCCTGATATTTCCATGGGTGGAGTTGTCACTGAAGAGTAGACGATTAGTCACACTCAATACCTAGATCTCGTTTATTCGCAAACGGGCACTCTTTACGACTTGATCCCTGACGCTCCTTTCCCTTCTACCACTGCTACCTCAACAACCTCAACATCTTCTCATGCTACTGATGGTGTGATTAGCACCTGCCATGCTGACGCTAAATCCACATCGCCCACTCACACCAATCCCAAATCCACTGCTTCTAATGTTCAAAATGCTCTGACTCCTACTCCTTCCACCGAAAAAACTTCTGAGGTTAATTCAGTTCAATCTACCCCTGCTGGTAAAAAAAAATCTAAAAAAGGAAAGGGTAAGAATAAGGAGGATACAAATAATAATCCGCAATCCAAAAAACCCAAGACATTGTATGCTGATGATAAAGATAAGTGTAAACCTTGATATCCTTTCCTTATCTGTGGTGATGATCACTACACGAAATATTTTCCAAGACGTGTTGAGGTCACTAAGTTCCTTCAAGGGACCGAGAAGCCTCCCACACCTGTCATTTTGTCACAACCTTTCCCTTCTCAACAACAAGCCCAATTGGTCATTCATGACCAACCCTCTCCTTCCACCACTTTGTATGTCCTTATGTGTACTGGTGATTCTACCAAGAACGACGTTGTAATCACCAGTCGGGCCAAAGGAGAAAGTTGATGATTTACCACCTTCGTTGGTTCAACCGCCTCCCTCAACTTCACCTCCCAACAATCCTCTTCATCTCGAACGACCAGGTCTTGATACAGTTCTCCGCCCTGCTCCAAAGGGCGTTGTTCGAAAGTCTTCCTTTAATCGTCATGCGCGTGCTGCTCAAAACTACAACATTGTAGAAGACCTTGCATAAGCACCCTCTGCGATGTCAGCTCTCGAAGTCCTTCAAAGTTGTCCCACTCAATGGAAGGCACTGTTAAAGGCCATTGGTGGAATTTATCCCACAGATACGAATTTGATAATATTTGACCTGGAAGACCACATTCCAAGGCTACCTCCTCAATTAGCGTTTCAGATTCAAGTTGTTGTCGAGAAGAAGAATATATGTAGAACCGTTATTGACGAGGGTGCCTCGACGTGAGTTATGTCAGTTACTTGTTGGAAAGCAATTGTCTCTCCTCCCCTCACTGAAGCACACAATACACTCAAGGATTTCAATGGTTTTGGTTTTAAGCCCAACGATGTTCTTCCCTTGTTGTCTTTTACGTTGGAAGGAAAATCGGTCAACATCGAGGTCGAGGTCTTTGATGCGCCTCTTGACTATAACCTCTTACTCGACCGTAGCTGGATTGATTCCATGTGTGCCGTCGTGTCTACCCTTTTCCGTGTGTTACGTTTCCCACATCAAGGAAAAGTCGTTACGGTTGACCAATTGGCCTTTTTTAATTTCGATTCCCGTACTAGAAACGTACCCTTTATCTCGAAGACACCTCATGGGTATGAGAATGTCGGTGTGGGTATTTTGAAAGATTCAACTTTGATGGGCACCTTCTCAATACTACCACCCGATGTCCCACCTCCTTTTTTCACCTCAATCAACATGATTTCCATCTTTTTTCACGAAACCCCTGCGTCTCATGACCCATGGATAGTACTTGATCCTGGTTATTATCTTTGCTATGGAGAAAAAATACCCTTAAGTCTAGTTGAATCTGCTTATTAAGCCATTCAATCGACAACCCTTTCTACAACCTCTCTCTAAGATTCATCTCCCGATCCGTTTCATGTGATTTTTCTTACCGACGAGATGATCATGTCAGTCATGGCCATGGAAGACACCTCATGGGATGATTAACATAATCGTTCCATTCTCTTCCTAGAACAACACACCATAGAGAGTTACCAATGGATTTCGACTTTGTCGACCGTTGTTGTCATTTTTTCTATTCCCGAGTCATCCCACGATATGCTATATGAAGGGAACCTGAGTAATATCTCACCCACCGTTCCTCTTGACATATCCATTAAACCCGGAGTCGTCGAAAATGTTCACATCAGAGCCTCATGTTCTGTTGATGAGGTCGTCACTTATAAAGCCATTTTTCAAGAAATCAGTGACGTTTTCGCTTGGAGATACAAAGAGATGTCGGGTATTGACCCCGATATCGTTGTGCATGAAATTAAGACCTACCCAGACACTAAACCTGTCCGACAGAGACTTCTCCCAGTCGACCCTCGTAAAGCTGCTGCTATCAAGATCGAAGTTGAAAAAATTCTTAAGGCTGGCTTTATCTAACCTATGGCTTTAATCGACTGGTTCTCCAATCTAGTTCTGGTCAATAAGAAACAAGGCACGATTCATGTATGTGTCGATTATAGGAATATCAATAAATCTTTTCATAAGGAAAATTATCTAACCCCCTTCGTTGACCAGATCGTCGACGATTGCGTCGAGAGAGAAATCTTCTCCTTAATGGACGGTTTCTTTGGCTATAATCAGATTAATATTTTGCCCGTGGATCAATACAAGACTACTTTCATTTGTCCTTGGGGTACTTTTCCCTACTGGAAACAACCTTTCGGTTTGAAGAACGCTGGTGTGACTTTTCAACACACCATGTCTTATGCTTTTCATGATATCAAGCACATCGTACAACCATGTCTCGATGATCTACTGACGCACTCCATGCATCACCAAGATCACCCGACCCATCTCCGAGCCATTTTTCTTCGTTGTCGTTACTATCGTATAAGTTTGAACCCACACAAATGTGTTTTTTGTGTGGATTTTGACCGACTTCTGGGTTTTATTGTGTCACTTCATGGAATTAGGGTAGACCCTTTGAAGGTTGAGGCTATGCTTAATCTACCTCCTCCTTTCACACTACGCCATCTTCAAAGTTTGCAAGGGAAGGCAAACGTTTTGCGTCGATTCATTCCAAATTACGTCGAGTTAACACAAGGTTTTACTCGACTGTTGAAGAAAGGTTACGAGTTTGTATGGGACAATACCGCCAATAAAGCCTTTGAAGCTTCAAAACTTGCCTTAACCCGTACACCACTTCTTTTCCTACCCGATTATAGTCGAGACTATTTCCTTTACTTCACAGCTTCAAACTCTACCATTGCAATGGTTTTAGTCCAAGAAGACGATTCACACGATGAACATGTAATTTACTATTTGAGTTGGAGTCTCACGACCACCGAAGCCAAATACCTACATGTGGAGAAACTGGCCTTGGCAGCTGTCCAATCTGTCCAACGTTTTCGTCATTATATCCTATTACGCAAGACCACTGTTATTTTCAATTGCAACCCTATGCAACATACCCTTACGCGCCAATTTCTAGGGGGAAAGTACTCCAAATGGATAGTGATTATCCAGGAGTTTGACTTAGAGTTTGAACGCGCTTAGTCTAAGAAATATTTGGTATTTGCTGAATTGATATGTGATCTTCCCTCGACTGATACAACAAATGTGGCAGAGGATTCCTTACCTAATGAATCCCTTTTCTGATCAGTTCTGATGACGTTTGGTACAAAGATATTATCATTTATCTCCAGACTCAAACTTTTCGGCCTGACCTTTCTAGTACGGACCATCGTCGTATACGATATCAAGCCCATCAATACATAATTCTCGGTGACACTCTTTATCGCCGTGGTGTTGACTCGATTTTCCGACGATGTCTCACCTACAATGAGGCCGAGAAAGATTTTAATGACTGCCACTCTGGAGCATGTGGCGGTCATATGTCTGGGTATGCCACTGCCCAAAAGATCTTACGAGCATGATACTTCTGGCCTTCTTTGTTTAAAGACTATATCAATACTGTCTAGAAATGCCATGCTTGTCAAACATATAATAACAAGATAAGATCTCATCCCGCTCCTTTACACCCTGTAGTTTCCGTTGGTCCCTTTGCAAAATGGGGCATTGACTTCATGACATGTAACCCTCACTTGGCCGGGGGGTATGGATACATCATTGTAGTTGTGGATTACTTCACTAAATGGGCTGAGGTGATGCCTACATTTGATAAGACTGGGAAATCTGCAACACTGTTCATATTCAATCATATCATTACTCGGTTTGGTGTCCCCCAAGCTATCGTTACTGATCATGATAGACATTTTCGAAATTTAATGATGTCCGAGCTTACTGAAAAGTTGGGTCTTTGGCATGAAAACTCAACCCCCTATTATCCACAGGCCAATGGCCAGGTTGAAGCAATAAACAAAGTTCTCATTACTATGCTTCGACAGATGATAGGAATTCATAAGACAAGTTGGCACATGATGTTGTTTTCAACATTGTGGGCCTACTAGACATCCGTCAATTCTGCCATTGGGTTCACACCTTTCCAATTAGTTTATGGTATCGAAGCTATTCTGCCAATTGAATGTGAGATACCATCTTTGAAACTATCCATTGAACTTCTTCCAAACACCTTTGCTTAAGAGGAACGTCTTTTGTACATGATGCAATTAGATGAAACCCATTGTGGTGCCACCCTGGTTATTGAAGCTCATAAAAAACGTGTCAAAGCCCAATACAACAAGCATGCAAAGCCACATGTTTTCTTTGAAGGTGACATAGTTCTCCTCTACAACAAGATCGTGATTTACTAGGGGTCGAAAAATTTGAGGCTATGTGGCGAGGCCCTTATATTGTCAAATGAGTGTTGGAGAAGGGAGCTTATGAGTTGGTGGATTATGATGAAATTCCTTTGACTGAACCCAGAAATGGGATTTACTTGAAGAAGTACTATGCTTAGATTGTCTTGGAATGAGTGCTTGTATTTTTATTGTATCATACTCTTGTGTGCTACTTTTCGTGTGTTTTTTCGTTATTTGGTTTTGACCCCCAACTGCTTACCTTGCGTTGTGCTTGGTTTCCAGATGTCGGTGTCTTTGCTATCCTACATTGGATTCTCCGATGACGCTAGTGTAGTACTCAGAACCTAACATCTGCTACTTGGGAAATCTATGCACCTACGAACGAATTAATCAGTCTACACGATGTTTGCCTCGGTCGTGCAACTAACACTATCACATAATACAGTGCAGTCATCGAATTGTTGACCGATGCCATTTCACTTAAAATCCGTCATCTTGTTGTACAACTTGATTCACAATTGGTAGTGCTACAATTGAGTAATGTCTATGCTATCTGAAGTTCTACTTTATTAATGGTATATTTACGGATTCACCTCTTGGAACGTCATTTTGATTACATTGAATATCAACACATTCCTAGATGTCTAAATACATTAACAGACGCATTAACTAATTATGTGTTAGACAAACATTTGAAACATTTATAAATCCAATCACATTTTGTACATAAAACAAGTAAGATGGTAGAATCCTCATGTATATAACGATAAAAGTTTTTACAAAAAGTGTTTTTGTCCGAAGACCAAAATATCAAAATGTGAAACACATGGATTCATATACAAAATAACATCAAGGATGTTGCTCATGATAACACAAGATTTCCCGTGTTACCCTACAGAGCAGTCGACTAAGATAACTAGATACACCCACAGTATGATGCTGATAACGTCTCGAGATCTCATCGATAGAGATATTCGGGACATCCGCTGTCAACCCCTCCAGGTTCTGCTCAATCTCCTCGTAATCAGTAGCAACTAATCCTGCTAACTTGACTGCCTCCCCTCATCTCTGGATGGGGGATGTACCTGGAGGCCGGTGTGGTCCTACATCTGCGTTGTCAAAGAGTTTTTGATTAGTCAACGGATTGAAAACATAAAAAACATTTCATATTTCAAAATTTACAAAAACATTATTAAAACAAAATGTGCTTTTTATCTAAGTTCCCCCTCTGAGAACCATCAGGAAAAACCAAGTCTGGATCACCTCTAAAGTCCAAACCGACATACGCATAATCATATACCATCAGTAGCTGAAGCCTCAACCAATCAAAGAACACGTCATTATATTTGACGATGGGGTGGGTCATATGCCGAGCCATGAGGTCACACCACCTCTTCATTCTTGGATCTTGTGGGGCCGGCATGCCCCACTCTACTTGTAAGTGCAAGTGTGGAACCCTCTCCAGGAAGAAGGACACTAAAATGGACCTGTACCCAAACTGTTTCAGGTCACTTTTCTTAGACTTTGTCAATTGTTTCTTCATGCTCCGAAGAACCCCGTCACACCAGTTAAATATTCGGGGCTCCATGCACTCCACTGCATAATGGAAGTAACTTTGGAGATCCATATGAGGAGATGCACTCCTTTCCATCCGTGAGATAGTGAAAATGATAGTCCGAAGGGGTAAATCCCATACATCCCTAATGGAAACCTTTCCACTACGTCTCTCGGCCTCTGGATCACAATACCAGTGGATATACCCACTCATCGGTAGACCGCCACCTCTGCTGCCTGTCAATGTCACATGGGATCCACGGCGAGATAATCCCGTCAAAAAATAGATATCCTCGATGTCTATAGAGACTATGTGGGCTCCCACATGGAATAACTATTGATCCACATCCCACATGTGGACTAAATACTCAAACAACCTCAATTGGGCGCTCATGCCCTGGATCTTGAAGAACTTCATCAGCCCACCCTGTTAGAGGGCATTAGTTGTGCCCGGGTCATTCCCGACGAAGTAATCATCATCCTCATGTTCTCTTTCCATCCACTCCAACTTTCTGACAGTCAAAAACCTGCATTGGAGCCACAAGGAGAAGTTAGCATCTTTATTTTGCTTGATTGGAAATTTTTATTGGCCAAATGTACATGATAATTTTTTGAGTTGCGCATGATGCAGGTGGGGATTATACACAGTGTGGAATCGCTGCAGGTAAGCCATAAGGCTGCCTGCAGAAACTTGTGGTTTTTGTAGGGCACGATATAAGCCACCTGTGACGATCCCCATGTGCACCTACCCTCATGAAATATTACTCAAAAACTACTTTTAATCAATAAAAACAAAAATTGATCCTTGGAAAATAAAGAGGACAAGAAGATTACCTTTTTAGTGGAAGCCGTTCATCGAATGGTTGCTCGTGCCTCCCACAATCCGCAGTGGAAGTTTGAGGTAAAATAGGGGTTTTTGGACAAGTTTTGGGTAAAATGACAATGGAATGGTAAAAAAAAGTTTTTACCTATATTTATTCACTTTTTACTTTTTCCATTGGTATTTTATATTATTTTATTCATTTTTACCTAAAACCTAAATTTCTAATGATATTGTAAGTGTTTTGATTTTTCACAGGTGAAGAATCCAAGAGCCTAAATGATGGAACACATATACGTTTCTTGATTTGTTTTTACGTTTATCGCTTGTACAAATACTTTTTGGGTTTTCCAGGAAAGACCTCAAGCTCAATATTTGTTCGTTCTCATGCTCACAAATCAATGAGAATGCAACCGAGTATACTTTTGTCGTTTTTTTCATGGTAACACGAAAAACAAAATTCATGGAGTATCCTTTAAGCTCTTTTCATGCTCCGTAAAAATGAAAAGATTGCCGAGCGACCTTGTTCTTTTCATGCTCATAAAAGTATTTGAAGAAAACATTTGATGGGTGGTAGTTTATCACTTTTTCGGTCTCATCGAACTAATTTACCAAAAAGGAACCGAGAGAGTTCCCTTTAAGTGTTTTTCAAACTCTCTAAATATGAAAAACCTTCGAGTTTTCTCTCTTTGGACTCATTAAACAAACATCAAAAGACCTATATGGAACTGAACCACTCCTTAGGGTTCGTTAAACATACTCCGAGGGACTCGTCTGAAGGATGAGATTACATCAAAAAGCATATGCTATCTTTCTCAAGCTTGCGTAAAAATAAAACGGTACTCGCCAGAAATGGTGGGGGAAAATTTGGGAAAGAAATGTGTTTCTATATTTGTGTTAGTGGCAGTAATAGTCACTCTTGAACATGACACCCCCTTTATCATTGAATCCGGGTTGGGAAATTCATTTGTCTCTCGTTTGACCTTCGACAAGTTCATATCTTGGGTTGTCTTTGAGTCAATGTTGCCAAGACCATTTTCGTGTCATTCATATGCTCAAGAGAAGTCCAACCCTACACAAGCCTTCTATCGAGTCAACCATCTGTAGTTATCAATTCCTACCATGTTGGCCTTCTCTGTGTTAGTTTCAAATCATCTTCACACTTTGATCTACCTTAAATCTGTTACTTATTTCATGTTATTGATGGAGGATACATCAAGTCCCTCCTGTGATGAATTTGTTCTCGTCGACTACAACTCATTATCTAGGAACAAGACTTAGAAATCGATTAGTACCTTAGAACCTGCATGCCTCAATGGTAGGTTTCTTCACTTTCGACAGTGGGTTCACATCATCGACCCCTGATTGAGGGATTCTATCGAGTGCTGGAATTCAACTCATTTATTCACATTCATTGGATTGTACTAAGGTACCTTTGGAGTCATTGACATCAATGGTGATTTCCCTCGCACTTGCTAACGATTTTCATTAATGATCGATAATCAAGTGGTTTCTACCATGTTCGACTTCAACACCTGTAATCACATGACTAGATTCGTAGTTACAGAAGACGATATTGAAGACCCTTGATCTCATTATTTCGATCCAGGTTGCGATGGAGTATTTATGATTTGTATTGACACATAGATCCACTTTTTATGTCTCGTGGCTATGCCCGAATCTGAGTTTTTCTATGAGCATAGATCCACAGTGTATTCCTGGTGGCTATGTATAATTTTGGT
This sequence comes from Picea sitchensis, assembly GCA_010110895.2. NCBI lineage: Eukaryota > Viridiplantae > Streptophyta > Pinopsida > Pinales > Pinaceae > Picea > Picea sitchensis. Next base: position 44,630 of record SNQJ01S0037771.1, read on the forward strand.
GACATGGATCCATAGTGTAAGATTGGTGGCCATCACTGGCATTTATGATTTAAATCACTTGTAGTCTGAGCGTGGGAATTCCCACCTCAGAAATGGTATAATATTGCGTAGATGCTTGGTTGTTTGCAGGTTTTCGATTGGTGCGCTCCTTGTTTCCGACACACACACATATTATACAAAGTATTTCGGCTATCACGAGTTCCATCCTCATACTTTGGGGGGAAGTCTGTTACACATTATTTTAGTCACCCTGGTGATGTTTCTATAGCATGTGTTCAAGCTCCCAAAAGAACCTTTCTTCATGAGAAAAGTGACTGGCTTCCTATTCTTCAAAATATTGTTAAGAAAGGATGTCGCAGGCCAAGCATAAGATATAGTGCAACGATGCCTGATCGCCACAGTCTGTCCTGAAACTGATTTGCGACGTTTCCACAGGCTGCCCTATATCCAGGGTGCGACGGTGTTGAAAGACTGAGAAAAGGTCGAAGTTCATGAAGGTTCTAGAAGGGAATATTCTAGAATGTGAGGTGGCATCCGTATGGTTGGGATCCTACTCGCTTATCTGATTTGGTGGGATCATTCTAATCTCTTTAACCATCTCTCTTTATCCTATATAAGAATGGGTTTCTCATGGAAAAGGTTAAGCAAACACGTAAGCAAGGAATTAATGAAAGAATAGGTTGAGAATTGTGTGAGGGATTCTATTTCAATTGATGCTTAAGGTCTCCATTTTTCCATCAAGTTATTGTGGATCCTCTTCATGCAAGTTTGGAGCAAGTGTGTGTTGGAGCAAAGGGCCACTGAAAAGGAACCTTGCAACATCTAGGATGTTTGGTTGTATCTTCCACTTTTACTTAATATAATACAATGGCATGTTTCTTTCCCATAAAATCATTCTCATTTTATTACATGACTCCTTGATCACATGTGTAAGTTTTCATTGAATATATTATTGTTTCTTTCACTTTGGTTGGTTCGTGTTTCATTGCAGATCCAATATCACAAGAGCACCGGAGCGGAGCAGGGACAACAAAGACATAAGGAAGCAATATTCAAAGGTATGTCAGTAATCTCTTGTTTGATAGTAAATTCAATGATTAAAACTTAGTTAAAGCGTCATGTCCTATCTTGTTTTGTTCTAGATCCAGGTGGATCTAGGGAGATCATTTTATGTCCGCATTCACCGATTTATCCAATAACACTTATGCCCATAAAGAATTTGGTAGATCCTGGTCAAACATTATTGCTTTCGCTGCCTCACAAATTGTCTTGTTTTTCCTCTCAGCAACTTCATTTTGTTGAGGGTTCTATGGCACGGTCAAAGGTTTCTTGATTCCTGCTGACTTGCAAAAATCCTCAAACTAAAGAGATTCAAACTCTCCTCCATTATCTGTTCTAAGGATTCTGATGTGTTTCCCTGTCTACTTTTCAATAAAGGTTTTATACTATTTGAATTTATCAAATGTGTCATTTTTAGCTTTAAGGAAATATATCCAACATTTTCTTGAGTAATCATCAATAAAAATGACATAATACAAACAACCACTGAGTGAGGGAGATGACATCGGACCACATACATCAGAATGAACCATATCTAAGATGCCCTGAGATCTGTTGTCACTACTAGGAAATTCTTTCTTTATATTTTTACCTAGCATGCATCCCTTACAAATTTCATTTTTACTAAGAGAAATAGAGGGCATGCCACATACCATGTTCTGTAGATCTGGAAGAGATTTGTAATGAATACGTCCAAGTCTTCTGTGCCACAACTCACTGGAGCTAGTCAGATCATGATCCAATGCTTGAACTGACTGTCCTGACACGACGTACAATCCTCCACTGCGAGTTCCAATGAGATATGCTGTACTTAAGTGGCTACCTTTAGCCCATAATAGTGCCTTCCTATCCTTGAAGATCACCCAATATCCATTGTCCTCAAGGGTTGCAACTGATAGCAGATTCTTCTTGAGCCCTATAACATATAATGCTTCATCAACATGAAGTCTAGCCCCAGATTCCAATCTGAAGGAGATAGAGCCTACTCCCTCTATCTTGTAACATTTTTCATCCCCAAGCTCGAACTTCTCTTCAAAAGATTTTGTCTCGAAATCTGAGAGGATCTCCTTGTACCCTGTCATGTGCTTTGATGCACCATTGCCTACTAACCAAGTTTTCGGCCCTATGAAAACTGAACTGGATAAGGCAGAAACCAAGTAATATTCTTTTCTATTGTCTTTCTCATTAGAAGGAATTTTTTTATTTCTTTTGGATTCATCTTCCTTAGTAGTTGAGGCATGATGTTTCCCTTTCCTTGGATATTTCTTTCTAAACCAACAATATTTAAAAAAATGACCCAACTTATTACAAGTAAAGCATTTAATCTTAGATGTATCAATATTCTTGCCTTTGAATGTACCTTTGGTGTTTGGCTTCCACTGAGAGCCTTTCTAGAAAGTGACTTTCTTCTTTCCCTTGAATCTTGATTCTAAAGCTGAGTGCTCTTCTTTCGTTGGCTCGCTCCTGGTAGCTATGCGACTCTCCTCCTAGAGGCAATCATGCCATAAACTTTCAAACTTCGGATGAATCTCTCTCCCACTTACACTGGATAAGAAGGTCTCCCATGAAGAAGGAAGACCGTAAAAAATGGCCTTCACTAAATCATCATCGTCCACTGTCGCCCCTGTGACCAAAAGCTGATCTCTGATCTGGGCTATCCTGGAACAAAAAGATGCCACTGATTCACCTTTCTCCATATTCAAATACTTAAGCTTGTGCTTAAGTTTCCTCTTCTGACTTGGAGCCTGTTTCTCATACAAATTCACCAGGGTATCCATATAGTCCTTGGAAGTCATTAATGAAGTCATTGTAGACATTATATTGTCTTTGATTGAGTCAAAGATGATTCTCTTGGCCTTTTCTTGACTCTTCCTGAAGGCCACTCTTCCTGCATTATTCATAGGTTCCTCCACCACTATGGTCACATACTACTCAAGATCATGCTCCTGCAAGATATTTGTTATCCGAAGCTTCCACACATTAAAGTTGGTAGCTCCTTCAAGCCTATCCTTGGCCCTGACTGAAATGGAGGATGCCATGGACTTCACACTGGAAACTTAATCAAGCTAGCTTGGATCTGTGTGTACCTTCTACTGCACTTCAACACGTTTAACACACCCTAAGCTCTGATACCATTTTAAATTATGAGCTTGATTTCTTATGCGGATTAATTCTTTTATTTTCTTCAACACTTTGATTCTAGCTTAATACACTTCAACAATACCAAATCATAATCGAATAACAATAACCATGTAGATGAGTAAGCATGCACATCAACAACACATATACCCTGGGGAAACCTTGTACAGGGATAAAAACCCTAGCAAATGATATTCCTTTATTGTATTAATAATGTAAGATCACTTACAAATATCCACCATGAATGTTCTTCTCTTAAAGAGATTTCCAAGATGACTCTGACCTGGCAAAGACCTAAAAGGCCTTGCTGAAATACACCTCTGATATGATGCCTCTATTGTTGATATACAAAACTGATATGTTGCTTTGGTATGCTGCCTCTTTATCACTGATATGTGCCTCTATTGCTTCACCCTTAACCTGCATCTCAAAACTGTGTTGAAGAGAGGGTTCGACCTCTGCTTATATAGGTTGAAGAGGAGAAGAGGAGAGACTCAAAATAGTAACCTGTTTGCATGAGTTAATCATAACTCAGCTTCATACTTTAGTTCGAACTTAGAACTAGACTTGAGACTAGTTACAACTCATCATTACACTTTAGTTCGAAAATAGAACTAGACTTGAGACTGGTATGCTTTAGTTCGAAAATAGAACTAGACTTAAGACTTCAGTCACAAATCAACATTACACTTTAGTTCTAAAATAGAACTAGACTTAAGACTTCAGTTACAACTCAACATTCCACTTTAGTTATAAAATAGAACTAGACTTAAGACTTTAGTTGCAACTCAACATTACACTTTAGTTCTAAAATAGAAATAGACTTAAGACTTTAGTTTCAACTCAACATTACACTTCAGTTCTAAAATAGAACTAGACTTAAGACTTCAGTTACAACTCGACTCTTTACAAGGCAATTCAAAATTCTCTTCATGGTGGATAATGTTACACGTGCCAACACACTAGATCAATACATTTATATCATTTGCAATATTAGGAATATCGTTTGTTTCTAGCTCATAG
>SNQJ01S0037771.1:48934-68170 GCA_010110895.2 Picea sitchensis
CATTAGACTCACATAACATCTCGTTCGTCTTGACTTTTGGTTTGACTCACAGAGGTTGTACATTCCCCATGGATTTTTTCAATACCTCACAATATTGGTTGATTCTCCAAATCTTCTTGGCTAGCCTCAGGGTGGCCCATATGGCCTCTCATTGGAGAATGACTATCGATGCTGCCAAATTTAACAGGGTGGAGGATCCTTCTTCTACAACCAGTTGGTGATTGATTCCCAAAAATACAAGTGTTCCTAATTTATTTATGATTACACTGAATTAATATTTTTATGTGAATCAATTCTATTTATGCTATGAATTGAATGTTGTTTCAATTGCATGTATAATCTTGCATATGTAGCTGTGAATGATTTAGTGGTGTTTGCATAAGCCTGCATTGTCATGTTGCATGAACTAATCATTTAATAGCACGACAATGAGGAATATGGTATCGAAGATATACAATATTGATTTTTATCCTAATTAGATGGCTATATATGTTACAATTTGGTATCAAAACAAGAAGCTAGTGGAAAATTGTGGTTTCAAGAAGTACCTCGTATCCTAAATGGTGGATAAAGGGTACTAGGTATGTTACAGGTGTGCACTATTGGAGCAAAAGATGGTTCCTTAATAGTACATGGTCCATTTTGATTGGGTAAACCCTTATATAAATAAGAAGGGGGGCTCCTTGAAAAACCCTTGAGTTCCCAATGTGCATTTTTAAGACCTTTCCCCAACCCTTCATTGTGAAAACATGTTACTTTGAATATGAAGGGTGGGTTGGCCCACTTGATGACACTGAAACCTTTGGTTGCATATAACTCTTATAAATGCTAGGAATGTGGTGATATTTCATTAGTTAGACCATGGGCATGTGTCATGCTTAGATTGGTGTGAACCCTATCAGTGACGATGATGATTTCTTGCATGAAAAGCTCGAAATCCTAACCCCCAAAAACATAACAGGATATCAATGATCAATAATGCTTTCCTCCTTTTAAATAAGCATGTAAAGTCTCGATCACTTGAGAAAAGCAAAGCATGGTTGGGATCCTAAGCATTAGGGTTATAAAAATGATTAAATTCCTCTCAAGGCCCTTGTGATGTTGAGGACTGCAGATGGAGGGACCCATTGAAAATCCTTGACCCATTGAGAAGCCTTGACCCATTGATGTTGGGGTGAGAATTTAAATAAAAAAAAAATAGGAACATCACCCTAATTAGTCAATTGGCCTTGATAGTTGTGCCTAATTGAAAATATTATAATGATAAAATGCCCCACTCTTACCCTATGATTGTGATTGACTAAGTGTTATTACTTGAGTTGAAATCATGCAAGGAAGTGTAATTTTTTATAAATCTGTGTGACCACTTTAATCGACTGACTAAAGGTTGACATGATTAGGGTAGTGCGATTAGGGGGTTGTGAGATAAATTATATATGAATCCTTGCTTGTGTGGAAATCCAATGGCATGGTTAGGCATCATGATTATTTTGTTCCCACAAACACTAAAATATATAAGAACTGGGCATGATCAAGCTTGAGTGCGATGAAGCAAGGGAAAAAATACAAGTGCCAAGGGGGGCTAATGAAATGTATAGGAAATAATGAAGACCAATCAAAATAAATTACTCGGGATTGAAAGCGATGATTAACACTATGTGGGGTGAAGGATTTAAAGCATGCCAAGGATTAGAAAGTTGTTGTAGGTTACATGAGTAAATATTTTCAAAAGGTACCCTAAATTTAGGGAAAAATTCAACCCTTTCTTGGAGAAAGTGTCCATTGTGGGATGTGTAGAAGATGTTGACCTCTGTTTTGGTCAATGGATAAATGATTACAAAGTGTTACAATATGTACCTCAATTCAAAATTTTAAAACCCTAGAAAACTGAAGTTACCCTAACACTAACTCTTGAATCTGATTATTAATGAACTCCTTTTACCAATTTGTCTTCCCCTTCCCTCCAATATCTCATAATTGGTAAACTTAAAGGCCTTCCATCTAGCACATATGGAGTGATAAGTTTTTGGAAATGTGATTATATTTGATGCTATGGTTTAGTTATGATATCTACTTCTTGTTCATGTTTATGATGATAAATATAAAATGGAATATCTATGGTCATGTTGATGTGTATTCTTGACACCCATCAACTAAGTGATTGGGGTAAATATCTGAACCTATGTATTTTTCAAATAGAGGAATTTTTTTTTTTCAAATTTGGAAATTGCCAAATAACCCTCACTTGTTGATCATGAAGACCCAACAAGTTTAAAATCAACTTCAATATTGTAGTTCTTCATCATTAAAGGCCAACAAAGGTGGTTTCTCTTTTGAACAAAAGAGAAGAAAATAAAAGATACTGAAAAAAGTAAATTACTTATGTCCATCTTCTCATTAAGTAGCCCTATGTGTCAGCTTCATCCCAACATTTTACAGAATCTAAAACATAGCTCATATGCCCAAGCTATGCCATTTTTCTCCCACATTCTATTGCCCCATACTTAAACAATTTTCCATTTTCCTTATTCTCCACTCTCCATACTTAGTCATTTTCGTTCCTTCCTCTCTACTCTCTACACTTCCATAGTCATTTTCACTACTACCCATATTACTTTATACTACTTCCCATACTCCATACTTAGACATTTTTCTAATCTTCCACACCATTTCCATACTTAGCCCATTTTCATTTTCATTATCCACTTAGTTAATTTTCATAATACCCGCCACTTAGTCATTTTCATAATTTCTACGTTCATTTTCATAATTCATTTCCATTTTCCATTTCCACTTATTCATGTTTAATATTTCTACATTCATTTTTCATTTCCATCTTCCATTTTCATACTTAATCCTTATTATTATTTATCAAATAACTCCACGACTTACCTCGCCAACACTTAGTCATTTTTCACGACTTACCACATTTCACTTTTTTTTTACACCGAGTCCTCCATTGTGGATGCAAGACTTCCTCTACCTCCTCATTACCTTACCCCCTCAACCCCGCAAGTTCGCAAATCTGCATTTTCACAATATTCAATTTGCACTTCCCATTTTCGCATTACCCAAATTATACCCTCATGACTTAGTCATTTTACTGAGTTTTATACTTACTTTTTACTGAGTCTTATATTTTATTTTTACTGATCATCCAACCCCGCAAGTATGCAAGTCAACAATCCCGCATGTCTCCACACTTAGTGATTTTTACTAAGTTTTACCGACCTGCATTTAGTTATTTTTACTGAGTCTTTTTACTAAGTTTTACCAACATGTTTTCTGATTTTATTATTTCATGAAATTATTCATTATATTCCCAAGTTTAATCCCTTTTTCTGATTTTATTATTTCATGAAATTATTCATTATATTCGTAAGTTTAATCTCTTTCCCCCTCCTTTGGCATATTTGGACATGTGGCAGTGAAGTGGACCTATCACATTGGGACACATGGAAATGATGTGGACCTATCCCTGGGTGACATGTGGCAATGATGTGGACCATAAATTTTGATCCCGACACCTGATTTGAGAAAATGATAGGTGGTTGAAAATCTAGAGACGCGAAGAAAACTTTGGATTTGGTTTCCATGGTTGGAATCATGACTATCATTCCCTAAAAATTAAATTACATTTGGGACTATTTTTGGGCCTGGAAACAAATTATTTTTTCGGAAATTATTTATTAAAATAAACTCATAAACTTCTAAAGTGGGTCCTAAAGGGGGGCACAGATATCAGAGTTCAAATTTACAAAGGGAAACATAAAACCCTAACTAAAAATAAGTTTCAAGAAGATGAAAAGAAGACTATAAAATAAGATGTAAAAGGAATTCAAAGGGTTCATAATTTCCATCGCAGTAAGTCGAGTAGTTACCTTGTTCTTTCCTTCTCCATTTTTATTCTTCAGTCAATTGTCACTTTGTCTTTTCTATTCCCAACAACCCATGAAACCTAAGGTCGACCCATGATTATTTTCTTTTGTCTTCTAGGTTTCTCTTTCATTTTATGGCATACAGGAGCCTCATCCCAGTCCTCTTTGAATGACAAACACAATTTATTTTATTGTAACCCCATGTTACACCTCAAAATTACTCACTTCGATAGTGTCGCATTTTGGTCACAAGTGTCGCAAATGTCAGAAAAAGCATACTTCCATAATGTCTATGTCGTAACGACATTGGAAGGACACTTGAAACACCTCAAACAATTGATTTGGAAGAAGAGGAATGGGTTAACAGAGTTTATAAATCTTTTGCCACTAGAAAACCCATTCAGGAGGTATTTTTGGAGAGGAGCGCTTCCCCATATACTGTTAGGGAGTGTTATAACACCCTGATGCCCCTTATGGGGATAACTTCCACTATTAGGAGTGCCAATGCTTGCTGTCCTTCTTTCAAGGTGCGCTATAACGCTCTGATGCACTTTTTGGAGGAGCGCTACCTATTCCAGGCGAAATTTTGTTTGTTGAGAAGATTGAGGGAAATATCCCCTCAGTATCTGAAGGTGGTTGGTTTCGAATCCTTGGTCAAGCCATGATCTTAGGGAAGATCCATAACTGAAGGAGGAAAATCCTCAACTTACCCCAAAGATATCTCAAGTGGTTAGGCCTCTCCAAGCCTATTTAAACAGGCCTTCTCATGGTGAAAGAAAAGGGAAAAATTATTGTGAAGCATCCAACTTATGATCTCATGAAGAAGATGTTGTTTGGAGCATCAACATTCTGTGTGTGGACTGTTTGAGCAAGGGTTCGGATGAGGAGGGCTTGACGAAGTTGCTACACTCAAATCTATGGCTGTAAGTATTCTTCATTGTTGTTCTCATTAATATAATATGTCTGGACTGTTTCTTTCAATTCTATGTTTGATTTCACATGAATTTGTCTCTAATAGATAGATCTATTTCAAACTAATCTCAGTAGAGTAGGAAGTTGTTTCTACTTTTGTTTGTCTACAGGGCTTATTGAGGAGTTCAAGAATGGAGCTCAATTCAGACCGTGCAAGGACAAACACCGGTAAAAGGGTACTTATTTTCTCCTTCCTCCTCATACATTAGTTTATCTAGATCTAAAAGGAAGTCAGTGTCCACGATAAACATCTTCTGTCTCAAGAGTTAAGAGTCTAGCTCTCAAGAGGAGATCTACCTGTCCGCAGGGAGATTTTCCTTCAACACCCCATACATTATTGCTTATTTTATAAGGACATTTATTATTTTTTTGAGGTTCCCAAAGAACTATTTCGGGACATAACATTATTGATATCTCAGAATTTATTTTTTAAGCATGCGATTTCAAATGTGTCTATCAAAATCTTTATTGCATTTAATGCAATGATCATTTAGAGTTCTTTGCTATATGTGGTCCATACTTTCCTTTCATTTGCTGAATATCGCGTTCAACTTTGACGAATGTTGTGATGGAAATGTCATCCTATGATATTGTATACTCTTTGGTTTACATTCTTGTATTATAGTGTAAATATTTTCTTTCGATAAGATACTTGGTCCTTGAGAATTATTTGCATGCGAATATTTATTTCAAGATGATAACGCCTGGTCCCCTCTTAGGCATTTTTAGTTCTTGTATGTTATTTAAAATAAATGAGTACCACCTCTTTAAAAAYGTAGGGGGATTTATCCTCTTGAGGTTGAATTAAAGACCATAAGACAATCTTTTCRATCAATAGGTCACCATGCTCATTTTCTTAAATGTGATGATGGACTCACTCTTCTTTTGTTGATAATTTTGACTCGCATGGCATTATTATGAATCATGCCTTATTTTTCATTTGATAAGATGGTTKTTATAAGGTTGATGGTTGATGGAATTAGTGATAACTTTCATCTTGGTTTTGATATTGGCTCAAATATTTGATGTTGTTGAAATCAGAGGGGCTCCAATGGTTTATGGTCATGTCATATAGTTATGAGGATGGTTTTGTGTTGGTTACATTCTCATTGCAATGGTGATTTATTTTTCTTTAACTTGCAACATAAAGTATTATGTTTACTCCAAATGACTAAGTATTATTCCTAAGCAATGTTTAAAGAGTATTTTGATAAAATGCACTAAGTATCATATGGTGCATCATGGTTTTATATGGTGCAAGGCACATGAAATAAGATTTCAATTTGAACATATGTTATAAGATAAGCTAGGGACTATGACCTTATGCCTTGATTATGATGTTATTAGTCCATTCCTTCCTTGGGTAGGGACTCTTAGTAATCGTTTTTCATCGATTTACAAATTTTTAGCATTAATGCCCTTCTTTCAGCTCAATTTTTTCAATTCTTCGAAGTTTAACTTAAGATATATTTCAATTTTTACTACGTGTATTCACCTTGCTAATTGAGATGATATTGTCGACCCTTCACTCAAATACTTTGATTCTCCTATGTTGTACTTCATATTACTCTTGGCTAGGCTTCATATGTTATCAAAACCCCTAAGTTTTTTTGTCAATCGTATTATATATTGAATGCCATTGCCATAACACATTAATGTTTCATTAATGCATTGATAAAACCATGGCGGTCTTTGTGGCTACTAGCTAAACCATGTAGTGGCAGTGGTAGTTGTCTAATGTGGTGTTTTTGGATAAGTTGGGAAACTTCAGCTTCTCCTCTCAGCTTAAACAACCTACTCAACCCAACCTCATTGTGCCATCTCCAGTAGGTCCCTTTCCTTGGTGTTTCTCTCCTAGCCCAATGTATCTCCTTGGCCACATATCCTAATGAAGTACGAAATATAGCAAATTCAAAGATTCACTAAAACTAGAAGATTCTTCTCTGGTCATCTTCATGAAACGTTGTGGTCGACATAGCCATAGTCTTAAGATGCTAAGATTATGGAGGGCATGAAATAGGTAGGTACAACATCTATTCCCCACTATTAATTTACATAATAATTGATTTTAGGTGGAACTATCCCTTTTTAGATCATCTTACTGCACCGAGACCATACCCCATAGCAAATTTACCATTGCGTAAATTCAATTTCTATTTTGAAAGGCATAGTGAGGGATTGTTTCTATTTTCCATAACAAGTAAAAAAACCTAGTCAATATATTTCATAATCACATGTATGCTGATTGTGTTAGTTAGTTAGTTTTCTTCAATAACATTTTGATAAGGAAATCTAATTTATGCTAGAAAACATAGTAAAATCAAAATTATATAATTAGTTTGCTTACTTATTTACTGAGCTTGGCCTTGCATGATATCTTCCCTCAATTTTTTTTCTCGTATTTAAATGATGACCATAATAGTGTGGGAATATAGATAGGGGAGTTGTGTCCCATAAATTTTATCTGCTTCATTTTTTCCCTTGCCTCTAGTTACCGAGAGAGTGGGTCTATGAGGTATATGGGGCATGCTGCATGTGGATGTTGAAGAGATGAAGAAGGGAAGTGAGAGCTTCTTTAGAGAAAAAAAAATGGGATGCATTGGCCATGAAACTTGACATGGAAGAATCTAGAATCCATCCAAGCCAAATTTATTGTTTGTTGTAGCTTCGATAGGTATTCCCACAAGAATCCAAGGTGTCAGGCATGTGGGAATATTCATTGGCACCAGATTAGCCTTTCGTTTCAATGAAATCGAACCCAACATGAGGCTAGTGCATCATGGGAAAGTTGATGGGATTTGTGGGCTTGTGATGGGGTGTCACACCCACAAAGAGGAATAAAATATTCTATTTAATTGTTGAGTTTAGAAAGGGTGCCTAAACTCACTCATTAAACTACTATATAAGGAGAGGAGAGATTGTGACAAAAGATTGTGACATATTGGAAGAATGGAGTTGGCATAAGTGAGTCTGCACTTGTGCTAGGCAGTTTGGTGTTTTCAGCAAAGGGAAACTCTACATGGTGGCAAATCTACCTAGGGTTGAGGACTCTCTATTTTCTGTTCTTGGCAGGGAAAAAAAAACCACACATGTGGGAGAGAAAGGCAACCATAGAAGGAAGAAACTGTATGAGTGGAGTGAATAGTACAGAAGTGTCTGTACAAGTTTTCGTTCATGTATGTGGKTTTTAGTGGGAAGAGTCGTGTACATATGTGGATTGCAGAGGGAACAATTGTGTACATATGTGGGTTTTAGTGTGAACAATCACGTACATATGTGGGTTGCAGTGGAAACAATCACGTACATATGMGGGTTGCAGTGGGAACAGTCACGCAAATCCGTACATAGTTTTTTTTTTGGCAGGTACATGTCCGTATAGATTGACAGGTGATGCCAATAGGTCATACAGGTGGTCTTGAGCAGATTTGCGGGCATAAGATATTTCCAAGATATTTGTTGAGGTTTGGTTTTTCTGATTTGTATGGTTATTGGAGGAGAAGGTTGTCCTTGGATTTTGGTGATCTTTGTATTGGATAAAAGGACAAGGTTGTCCTAAGATTTGGTGATATTGTATTGGTTGGGAGGGATGGTTTTTCCCTTATAACTTATGAAGTTAGCAAGGTTACTGAAAAAAAATATTGTGTCTCATACGTGTTGATGATTCATCTCTAATATTTTGTGTTTCCACTGCATATAATTTCAGTCAATATTTTTCAGTGTAAACTTGTTCAGTGATAACAACTAGGGTTTTACTGTTAGATCACTAGGAATCAATTTTTCAGAYCTGAAAATTATTCACATAGAGTTGCATTTGAAAATTGACATGGAATCAGAGCTTGGGTTTTGAAGAGAAGGGGATCATCTTTGAGACACATAACTGCTACAATTGGTTTCAGATTTATTGTTTTGTTCTCGATAAGTCAAGATGGTGAACACATTGAAACTTGAGGACAGGTTGGAAGAGGAAACACACTTTCGGGCATGGAAGGGTAGGACTATTCTCTTTCTGGAGGAGAATGAACTCAAAGAGTATGTTGAGGATGTGGTCCCTAGCCTAACTGGTCCAATATATTTGGAATTCTACAAGAAGAGGGAAGTGAAGGCCAAACCAGTGTTGCTAGAATCTGTAAAGGATCACTTAATTCCTCACATTGCTAAGAATATATCTACCAAGGAGATGTATGATGCTCTGGTAGGTCTATACCGGAATGGGAATACAGGGAAGAAGTTGCATTTGAAGCATCAACTTCATGTTGTCAAGATGTCCAGTGAGGACACGACTGTGAACTATCTTATGAATATTACACAAATCCGAGATCAGTTCGTAGCCATCAATGATAAGGTGGAGGATGTTGAGTTGGTGAATGTAGCACTGAGAGGTCTTCCCAGGTCTTGGGAACCATTTGTGCATGGGATTTGTGCATGAGAGAAGTTACCAAACTTTGATAGACTATGGAAAAATTGTATCCAAGAGGAGACACAATTAATATCCATGGATGATATGGATGGTATGGTGAAGAATGGTAGTGATGAGAACCAAGCCCTTGTAGCCTGCACTAGGAAGGGTAGAAGAGGTTCTCCAGGAAGAATAAATTCTCTAGGAAGAAGTTCTTCTCCCGAGAGAGAAGCATATCCAGAGCCAAGACGAAAGAGGGATCTTAGCAATATTGGATGTTTTGAGTGTCATGACTTCGGGCACTATGATTCACAGTGTCCACACCGGAGGGGAAGGGGAAGAAGGCAATAGGCACCAAAAAAAGAGATTGATGAGGTTGCAGATAGGTTCCATAGGGAGATCTTGTTGGTCTCCACTCTTTTAGGTACAATATCCAGTAGGGGGACCTAGTTGGTGGATAATAGAGAATCTTGCCATATGACAGGTGCCATAGAGTTATTTGACAGCTTCACAGATATTGGCTCAGACTTGTGTGTATAGCTTGGTATGGGAACCAAGCATTTAGTACGAGGAAATGGTATGGTATCATTCAAACTTGATTCAGGTGAGGTATTGAGGGTGCCAAATGTATTATGGGTGCTAGAACTTAGGAGGCGTGTTCTCTCAGTCTCAGAGATTGAGAAGAAGGGATACCATATATTGTTTCGAGATGGACATGTGTTGTTTGTGCCTAGACGATCTAGATTTAGATCAACAATGGTTCTTGGAGTTAGGGATATAAAATTATATAGGTTGAGGGACAAGCCTATGTATGATGTGACTAGTAGGAGCAAAGAGATAGATGAGGAGGAAAAAGTGGCTCCACCAGTGGCGAGCCAGGTAGTTCCATTAGTGGTGAGGAAAATGGCCCCACCAATAGAAAATAGGGAGTAGGTAGCTCCACCATTGGTGAGGGAGGTGGCCCCACCAGTATTTACGGCTCAGAGGGAGCCATAGTTTAGAGGAAGTCATCCCTCAGGATCCAGTAGGGAGGAAAAACCTCCCAGAGTGTTCATAGGATATTAGACTTCAGAGGAGTTTAGCAGGTTCATAGGGAGAATATGGCTTCGAACATTTCACAGACTCAAAGGGAGTTAGGTTTCATAGGGAGCATGCAGACTCATAGGGAGATTGATCTCAGAGAGAGTCAATGGGATCAGAGGGAGAGTCAATGGGATCAGAGGGAGAGTCAACCGTTCAGAGTTAGTTCCCATTTAGGTTCAAGTGGGAGAGAGACATTTTCCAGGACTGGCAGACAAGTGTCGTGGGTTGAGGAGGCTAGACATGAGGTTCATAGGCAAGATGATTCTAGGGCATGTGAGACCTCCATGGAGGATTCAATTGTTTTAGCAGGTTTTGCTACAATGACAGAGGATGAATATAGTCAGGAAGACATGAGAGTAGGATTTTCTTTAGTTACAGAGAGAGCAACCAATGAGGCAAATTGGACAACATGATTTGGTTCAGTGACCGAGAATGCAACCAGTCAGAAGGACTAGAGAGAAGGATTGATTTCAGTGACAAAGGGAGCAACCATTCAGGAGGATTAGAGTGCAATTGTGGTAGAGGAGACACAGTCACTCCCAAAGTGGGATACAAAGGTACTTCCAGATGATGGTGGATAGGATACCTCCATCGCTAAGAGGAAGTGTTGTTTGTTGTAGCTTCGAGAGGTATTCCCACAAGAGGCCAAGGTGTCAGGTATGTGGGAATATTTGTTGGTACCAAATTAACCTCTCGTTTTAGTGAAATCGACCTTAGAATGAGGCTAGGGCCTCATGGGCAAGTTGATGGGCTCTGTGGGTTTGTGATGGGGTGCCACACCCAAAAAGAGGAATACAATATTCTAATTAATTGTTGAGTTTAGAAGGGGTTCCTAAACTCACTCATTATACTCCTATATAAGGAGATGAGAGTTTGTGACAAATCATTGTGACATTGTGGAAGAATGGACTTAGCATAAATGAGTCTGCACTTGTGCTAGGTGGCTTTGTGTTTTCAACAAAGGAAAATTATGCATGGTGGAAAATTTGGCCTAGGGTTTAGGACTCTCTATTTTCCGTTCTTGACAGGGAAAAACACACCACACATATGAGAGAGAGAGGTAGCCACAAAATGAAGAAACTTTACAAGTGGAGTGAACAGTACGCACGTGTTCATATAGGTTTTCATGCATCTACGTGGGTTTCAATGGGAACACTTGTGTACATATGCGGGTTGCAGTGGGACTAAGCATGTACATACACAGGGTTCAATGGGAGCAATCACGTACATACGCGGGTTGCAGTGGGAACCGTCACTTACATCCGTACAAAGTTTTTCTGGGTAGGTGCAGGTATGCACATGATGGCAAGTGATGTCAGCAGGTTGTATAGGTGGTCTGCAACAGATTTATGGGCAGAAGATATTTCCAAGATATTTTTTGAGGTTTGATTTTTCTAATTTCTATGGTTATTGGAGGAAAAGGTTGTCCTCAGATTTTGGTGATATTTGTATTGGCTGAGAGGACAAGGTTGTCCTCAGATTTGGTGATATTGTACTAGTTGGAAGGGCTGGTTTTTCCCTCATAATTTCTGAAGTTAACAAGGTTACATAATAGAACTATCGTGTCTCATATGTGTTGATGATTCATCTCTAATATTTTGTGTTTCCGTTGCATACAATTTCAGTCAATGATTTTCTGTGTAAAATTGTTCAGTGATAATAACTAGGGTTTTACTATTATATCACTAGGAAGAAATCTTCAGATCCAAAAATTAGTCACATAGAGTTGCATGTGAAAATTGACAAAATCATAGTCGATCATGGGAATGATACATGGAAACCAAGTGGAGGTCAATGCATGGAATGTAGTTGATGATTTATTTGAAGTAGTAGTGGTGATATAATTGGATTTAAAGGTATTAAATGCTAGTTAGGTCAGATGTTGGCACAAGAATAGTTAACCTGACAACACTGACAATGTATTAAATGTTAGTTTATATTTTCAAAATACAAGAATCAGATAGTCTCATAGATAATATGGGTGTTATCCAATGGTAGTTACATACCTCTAATTACCGTAGCATCTTGATCTAATGCCCTTGCTCCTATTTTAACCCCCAATGTTAGTGATGAACCTAGTCTACATAAATGAGCCCTTCCTTTTCTTTTCCTATGATTAGTGTTCCTTACCTTGATCTAGCTATCTTTTCCTCCCCTACCTTTGCTTTGGTTATGGGACCGAGTAATAGAAAGGTTCTTATGGACTGATCTCATTTTTCCTCTTAATCCAAAAATGAATATATATGATCCCATCCAATATTTTTTTTCCATTAAAAAAACCACCATTCCCTTTGGATATTATTGTTGGAAGAATATATTTGCGTCTATTGGCCATTACCCTAGATTTTGTTTTCTAGATTGTATTAAATGTTATTGGCCCATAATATATGTTATGGGTGACTCTTTTTATTTAGGCATAAGGTTCATGTTGAAAGTGTTATTTATGGATTTAAGGACGATCTTATTCCTTATTGATTCTTTTGTTGTTCTCTAGGTATTGATGAAAACTATTCCCTAATAAAGATTAAAAAAATATGTTGGAAAGTCATCTAGGCTAGGAGCTTTTCCATCTACTAGATCCATGCTAGATCTGATACAACTTCAAATACTTATTGCTTGGAGATTGCTTGACATAGGTTTTGGTCATATGTTGCAATTGATGGAATATGTGAACATACTTAGTTATTTTCCATTGATCTATTAATGAGATGTTCTTTTAAAACATGCATATAGTAGGAGAGATGTTCTGCCTCAGTACCTTGTTTAGATTTTAATATGACCATCTTTTAGTTTTTGTGCAACATATTCTATTGCAAGTGTGATTTTGGTTTGTGGTTAGGTGTAAGAATCTTGTGTTTATATCCCCTTCCCTAAGCCATATTATGTTATGACCCTATTGGGAGTATGTATGGAACTTGATTAATGAACTACAATTGGGAGAATGAATCATGTTTTTGTGCAAGTTTGTCTTTGGATTCCTTTAGTTCTTCTATGATTTTTTCTACAATGTCCTCCATGTTTTTCCCTTTTTTTGTCTATTTGAGAAGTCTTTTTCAATTCTTCCTAATTTTGTGTAATCTTATGTATTTATGAAGAATATTGTTCCAATGAAGATCTTTATCTCAAAAATAAAACTTGTAAACATAGATTTTTTCCAATTTTTCTTTGTAACATTTAACCATTTTCTAGGATCAACCCCTATTTTTATCACCATAAAAACATTGCATTTTCATCAATTCTAGATTAAAAAATTGAGGCCCTTTTAGGATCCCTAACTTACAAATCCAATATCTCTACCACAATTACCCTAAAATTTTCATAGATATTATCCTCTATTTCTTTTTCCCAATGCCTTTTGAATCACGTAATTTAGGCATTGCAATAAAAAATGACGACAAATTTGATCTGGCCAAATGTTTTAATCCATGGGAATTGACCTTCAGGACGACCTCATATTTGTTATATCTCCAAGATTTTTCTCCAATTTTAGTGAATTTTTGAACTATAAAACATGAGATGTCCACTCTTGAATCATGCACGTGTCATTCACTTTGGATATTCGAAAGTGGAGTTATGCATAATATTCCCAACCACTTTGTTTTTAGTCCCCCCCCCTCTCTCTCTCTCAAACTTGGATAAACTATATCTCCTTGAATTTTTCCCTAAATTCTCCCAAAATTGGACATAAAAGACTCTTGGGTGTATGGTTTTAAAGGACCTAGGTCTCACTAAATTTGGATAGCGTAATATTTATATATGGTGAATTTAATACACCATATTAGTTTTTATAGGATTTCAGGAATGAATGGGAATCCTAACTTGCACCAAGAATATCTCCTAGCTTTTTGCACTAGTTTCATTCAAATTTTGACCACAAGAGATATGGAAATCTCCTTAATATAAAATAAAGTAACATTTGATTTAGAGTTTGGAATCAAAAGCTATTCACAATTTACCAAAACTTACCACTTTTGGTATCTCTTTAGGACTTAGCTTGAACCTTGACTTGTATACACTGTACCACCTAGATTTGTACACAAATGCTACTCTTTGAACCAAATATACTCACATGCCTTTTTTCTAAAAAAATCAATGAGGACTCAATTTGCATGTCCTATCAAAAGTTATATCTTTGATATTGAGGGTACTCTTTAAACGTGTCAACTCGAGAATTGATTTCTCTAACGCCACATGTAATGAACCAAATACCCAATATAGCATGATAAATATGAGTACATATAATGTCTATGTGGAGAACAATTTCCAGGAATATTTATTTTGATGAGTTACATAATAACTCCTCGTACATTAGGAGAATAAATCTCAACTATCTCAAATACATCCATATACAATTTACTACAACTTACCACTTTTGAAAAATACTCAAGAGCGTGCTTGAATTTTAACTCATATGCATTGTACCTCCAAGATTTGTGCAAAAACGATGTTGAAATTAATACCAAACATACTCACAAGGTATTTTTCCAAGAAGAATCAAGAAACACTCAATTTGGATCTTCCCAACAAAAATCACGACTCTCACATTAAAGAGTACTCCTTGAAGGTGTTGATCTAAGAATCACTCACTCTAATACCAAGTATTATAAACTAAATATTCAATATAGCATGATAACCTAAGTATCGACAATGTAGCCCAACAATATTCATTATGATGAGTTACACAATAACTCCTTAGATATTAGGAGAAAAAACATTCATATATGCAAGATCATATGATTTGTTGGGCATGTAATCATTGGGATCATGTTATTGTAACATTAATGTACATATGAAGAGAATGGGTCACCAGATGGGGAAGACCAAAAGTCACATTTTGTGTATTTATTGAGTTTCAAGCTAATGCAATAGTCATCAAGTGTGGAGTTACTTTTATACGAAAACCAAAAGTCACATTTTGTGTATTTATTGAGTTTCAAGCTAATGAAATAATCATCAAGTGTGGAGTTACTTTTATGACTTGGCTTGACAATGGTATCAGATCTTGGTCTAACTCCATGATTATTTTCCCTAGGTGTTTCATTTCCGTAGAAGAAACATCTCTATCTCTAGTCTCCCATTCTGCCCTGCACACTATCTCTTTAGTTCTCTTTCTACTTGTGTTTTTAGTTTATCTAGCCTCTAGCCATTCTTTCCAGTCTACTCATGTCTGCGCTCTCCTCATGCGTAGTGATACCTGTATTAGAGTTATGTAAAACCTAATTTCAGGCTGCAAACCCTAATTTCTTCTTTGGTAAACACTAGAACCATCACTGCATTGTATGTGCATGCCTCCCTCAACCTTGTTAAATATAATATAACCTCAACAGGCTGACTGTACGCTGCCAGCTGTCCTGGCCAGCTGTACTTTCTATTCTTGATTTGCTTGAGCCTATTTAGCTCAGCTATTTCCCTTTGCATAGTATCTTCTTCATTAACTCTTCTCATTGTACTCTTCTTCATATATTCTAATATACTGTTTTCTGTTCTATTCTTTCTCTCTGCATTTCTTGCTTCACAATTTATCATGGTATCAGAGCTACAACAGTAAGCCTCTTCACACAGGCTGGAGAGCAACACGATCCTCAAACAACATAGAGCTTACACGGATCTTGAGAGCATTCGACACAGACTTTTCACAAGGCTTGGAGAGCTGTCCATCATACTCTTGAAAGATCCTCGCAGGAAACTTCCACGAGGAAGCAGACCGTCATACGCTTGAAAAATCAACGTAAGAAGCTCACGTGAGGTCGCAGAGCGTACAACGCTCAAAAGATCAAGGAAGAAGAGAGTGCAGAAGAAGAAACTTTAAAGATTCTTGTACAATTTTCAAGAATCATCAAAGAATTCACGAAGAAGAGCTTCAGAAGGCAGAAACGTTGAAAATTTCACGGAATTCGTTCAAATTTGTGAAATATTGCTGCAGAAGGCAACATCGCTTAAAGCATTTTGGAAATCACTCAAATCTGTTAAAGATTGCAGTAGACAACGCCAAGCTTCAAAGAATCCGTGTATTTCTTTCAAATCTTTGAAAGATTCACGAATCTTTCTTCCACAGGAGCAAAGAACGCATCTCATGTGCAAAGAACAACCATTGAGGCTGTAAGATTTGTCCTGCGAACGGATCCAGAGCGGGAAACCAGTTCAGAAGGGATGAAGAGAGCGCAGGAAAGATGAAAGAATTTCAGCTGTTAGATCTTGCGCAGAGGACCGACAGCCGTTGGATTAGTGAGAAGGTGCACGAGGTTTAGTCCTCTGGAGCGCATAGGAGAAATTCGACTTGCGAAGTCACAAAATCATTTGGACCGTCCATCAAGAAACACGTGGTGAGATCTCGGCATTTCGCTGACTCACAAGGGGTAAAAGTCAGAAGACATCCGTGAGAATTCCCGAATCACGAAATCACGAGTCATTCTGGACCATTGGATCGCGAAAGATCGTGAGCCTTCGATCTTATCCCATCGCAACATCGGGAATTGGGAGTTGGACGAGAAAAGGAGACTGCTCTCCAAAACCCCGATACGCGAAATCCCGACATCACAAATCGCGAAATCCCGAGAGGATTGTGAGCCGTCCATCTCAGAGGACAGGTGGCAGCAGATCCAAGTGTCATTCACATTTTGACATTTCAGAATTCGGAATATCGGAGGGCTTGTTGATGAAAAGTTGGGACACTCCATGGAAAAAGTCTTGAAATCCTGAAAAGATCACAACCGTCCACTCGTTCGGACACATGGCGGAGATCGAGGAAACTGTTGGCATTTCGGCTACCGGGGTTTCAAGTTGACAGAGGATTTATGTCATCGGGTGTCGCAAATTGTGAAATCACGAAACAAAAAGGACCGTCCATCTTAAGGGGATGCGTGGCAAAAATCTACTACCTCAGGGAAAGTACCACAAGGAAAGGTCATCAGCATTTTGGGAATCGATTTTTCGGGAGTCGAGAGACCAAGAGATCGCGCGTTTGAGTCATGAAACCCCGAAAGGTACCGCGGTCATATTAGAAGAGGTCATGTGGACCAGAGCTATAGCCCAAGGGGCTAACTGAAGTTAACATCACTTCGGAAAATTGGCATTTCGGAGTCCGCGGTTTGGGAAACTCTGGGACAAGAGTTCTAAACTCGTGAAATAACGAATCGTGAAATCCCGAAGGGATCTGAACCGTCAGATCGCAGGGAGATCTGGACCGTTGATCGGCGTTTCGGCGATCGGAAGCTGGAGAGACAAGAATTCAGAGGACTCGTTTAACGAAGTCCCGAGGTCAAATCTCGCGAAGTAAAAAAACTCGTGAAATCTTGAACGCAGAGTTCTGAAGTCACTGCAAATTACACGTAGGAGATAGGTAAGTAAGATTTTTTTTTTTTTTTGTTCAAATTTAAAAAAAAATAAAAATATGGCGTCGTCTAGCAATTTAGGACCAACTCAGGGTCCGATTCTTCTTGGAAAGAACTACGAGTTCTGGTCTCTTCGGATGAGATCCTTCTTGCAAGCACAAGAGTGGTCGAAAGAAAAAATCAGACAATAATGAATATGGCAAGAACACTTCTCAAAGAGAAAAATATGTCAAATATTTTTGGGGCTGAAGCAGTAGCATGCTCAGTTTATCTCTTGAATAGATCTCCAACCACAAGTCTAAAGATGAAAGTTCCCCAAGAATCATGGAGTGGGACAAAGCTAAATGTTGCACATCTAAGGAAATTTGGATGCATAACATACACTCACATACCTTTCGAATTAAGGAAGAAATTGGATGACAAAAGTGAGAAATGTATTTTCACTGGATATAGTGAAACATCTAAAGCTTACAGGATTTACAATCCAATCTCCAAGAAACTAATTCTCAGCAGAGATGTAAAATTTCTGGAAATCAATTCTAGAATGATTCAGAAAATCAACAAATGGACAGTCAAAATTCATTGCTGCCAAGTTCTGAAAACGCAGAAAATTCAGGACAACAAGTACCTCAAACTATTCTTCCAAGATTGCAGGTACAAAGACAACCTGAAAATTCTCAGGATAAGTCAACTTCCAACAGAGAATCATTCTCTGAACCACAAAATCAGAGAACTCGAAGTTTAAGAGAAATCCATCAGCAATTGGACGACTTTGAACAACACAACCTTTTTTGCTTTAATGCCATGTCAACCTACATATTTTAAGGAAGCAACTAAGGAGCCACATTGGGTTCAAGCCATAAACCAAGAAATTGATTCCATTGAGAAGAACAAGACATGGGATCTTGTTGATTTTCCAAGTCACAAGAAGAGCACTGGTGTCAAGTGGGTTTACAAAACTAAACTCAATGAAAAATGGCAGATCGAAAACACAAGGCACGACTTGTTGCCAAAGGATTCTCACAACAACCTGGTACTGATTATGATGAAACTTTTGCTCCAGTAGCAAGATTAGACACTGTAAGGAATCTATTAGCCATAGTAGCCCAACACAAATGACAAGTATACCAGATGGATGTCAAGTCAACATTCCTGAATGGTTTCTTAGAAGAAGAAGTTTATGTCGATCAACCACCTGGATTTGAAGTCCAAGAGCAGCCAACCAAAGTATATTGGTTGAAGAAAGCCTTGTATGGATTAAAGCAAGCTCCAAGAGCTTGGTACAACAGAATTGACACTTATCTGATCAAAAGTGGTTTCAACATAAGCCAAATTGAGCCAACTCTTTACACCAAAATAGATCAGAACGGTAAAATTTTGATTGTATGTTTATATGTTGATGACATGATCTATACAGGAATTCTTGAGTTAACAGATTTTAAACATGCCATGCAATCTGAGTTTGAGATGACAGATCTTGGCATAATGAAATATTTTTTAGGGATTGAGGTTAATCAATCAACCAAAGGCATTTTTGTCTGTCAGCAAAAGTATGCAGTAGACATCATCAAAAGAT
>SNQJ01S0037771.1:68180-92653 GCA_010110895.2 Picea sitchensis
CTCAGACCCCACTGGTTGGGTCACACAAATGGAACATTATTTCTCTCCCTACAACATTACCGATGACTTGGCCAAACTCCGGTATGGTGTTCTCCATCTCGATCAAGAACGCTGGCAATGGTGGCAATGGAGAAAAACTTTCTGGTTACACAGACAGTGATTTTGCAGGCAGCCTAGATGACAGGAAAAGCACATCTGGACATGTTTTTCAACTGGGCTTGAACCTAATCTCATGGGCATCAAAGAAGCAACAAATTTTTTCAATATCTTCTGCAGAGGTAGAGTATGTCGTTGCTACCTCAGCTTCCTGTCAAGCTATGTGGCTGAGAATAATATTGAAATATATGTCACATACAGAAAAGGATCCAACTCCTATTTTCTGTTGCAATACTTCAACAATTGCTCTATCCAAAAATCATGTGTTTCATTAGAAAAGCAAACACATTGACACTCGTTTTCATTTCATACGCGAGCTAGTCAATAATGGTGATATTGTACTACAATTATGTGGTTCTCGAGATCAACTTGCTGATATCTTTACAAAGCCACTAAGAAAATCAGTTTTTGATTTTCATAGACAACACTTAGGTATAATCAGTGCTGATATTTGTAACTGTTGAGTTTAAGAGGGAGTGTTAAATATAATATAACCTCAACAGGCTGACTGTACACTGCCAGCTGTACTTTCTATTCTTGATTTGCTTGAGCCTATTTAGCTCAACTATTTCCCTTTGCATAGTATCTTCTTCATTAACTCTTCTCATTGTACTCTTCTTCATATATTCTAATATACTGTTTTTTGTTCTATTCTTTCTCTCTGCATTTCTTGCTTCACAATTTATCAGACCTGAACTACGATCTCTGATTGACTGTTGCTAGTCTTGCTCGCTCGCATCATTGCTGTTAGTATGTTTCAAGTCTCAAACCTTTTGAACGACCTCGACCTCAAGAAAACCCATGCATAAATCCATCGACCTCCTAAACCCTATTCTCTCTACAATTATTTTTCCTTCTCCATTCACAAAGAACCGAACCCTAGAACCGTCGACCTACGTTTTCATGGTGGGAGATAGGTCGCGTAGGAGTCGAGGCAAGAGATAACTTTCAAATTTGGAGCTTCTGTGATGTTCATATGAATATTTATGAATATGCATACGTTTCTCAAGTTCCAATTCCTTTTCCATGAAGTGCCACATTTGATTAACTTCTTCCAAACAGTTTGCTTGTTGCATAGAACGAACTGTTGCAGTCAGGAATTGTGAATTGGGTCGTCGTCGCACATTTTTTTTTCTAGGGCCCATGGTGCAACTGGATTATTTAGTGCCCCATGAAATCTTTAAATAACTTTACAAATAAATAACTCCATAGACTCTACAAGCTACATGTTGCATTTTATAAGTGTCAATATCCATGTTGTACCTAGGTCGTATGAGTAAGATTAAGTCTTCAAAGAGATTTAACAAAGTGAGAAACTGTAGAAAACTATAAGAATTTTGTTATTTATTCTAAAGCATGTTGTTGTAGGTGTGGTTTGTAGGATCGTTGGTCAAAATTTTAGTATGTTGGTGGTTGAAACCTCTAAGTGAAGTTACTGAAGGAGAAACCCTAAATGAAACGAGTATAAATACCTAACTCAAGCATATTTCTTTCTATCAAGTAAGAAATGAAAGGATACATAAAGAATCTCAGAGGTATGGGGGTTGGCATGATCCCCATGAGAGATTTGACTTGCACTGTGTCCACTGTAGAAAGAATGGACATGAATCAAAGACATGCACAATGAAGATCAGTGACAAGAAAGATCATACAAAAGACAAAGACAAAGACCTCACAAAAGGTAAAACACATGTTCATTATGTTGTTTCCCATTGCAATATAGGAGTAACTGAAGATCTGTTTAATACTGCATTTGCTTCTTGAGGAGATGCATGGATTCTTGATATAAGTGCAATCTCCCACATGACATTTCGAAGAGACTTCTTCAAATACTTCGATGACAATGTAGATGGAATAGTGTATTTTTCAGACATATCAAGTCTCAAACATTCGGGAATGGGCACCATCAAGATTAATTTTCCTAGACTCCTGAATTTTATTTTGCACAATGTACTCTATTTTCCTGAGATGCAAAGGAAATTACTGTCCCTTGTGCACATCAAACAACAAGGCCACTCTATTCATATGTTCAGTGGAAAAGTTGAGATAATGGAGGATTCTGACAATGTGGTTGTCATGACTAGAATGGAAGATGGAAAACCGTTGAAGCTGAAAGGGACATTTTCCCATACACAAAATGATGCATACCTCTCTCATCATGATGCAAGTATAATTCCATATAGTCTTTTGTGTCATGCTAGATTTGTCTATATTAATTATGACAAACTTCATTTGTTGAGAAATAATGATATTTCTGGTTTGCCTATTATTCATAGGAAATTGAAGCAATGTGATGCTTGTATCCTTGGAAAACACAACAAACAACTCTTTCATGATTCTACTTCCAGAGCATGTAGAAAAATTGAATTGATTCATTCTTATTTGTGTGGCCCTATGCATGTTCCTTCTGCAAATGGAAACAAATATATCATGATTTTTATTGATGATTACACCATGATGTGTTGGGTGTACTTGTTGAAAGATAAATCACAATCTTTTGAAACTTTTAAAAATTTTAATGTATGGATTCAAAATGAAGCTCAATCTCGTATTGGATATCTTCGCATTGATAATGGAAGAGAATACATTTCTAATGAATTTGAAAGCTACCTTATCCAACATTGGATCAAACATCAAACCAAAATTCCATACAATCCCCAACAAAATGGTGTGGTTGAACGAATGAACATGATACTCCTAAATATTGTTATATCCATGATGTTTTCCAAGAATGTTAAATTGATGTTTTGGGCTGATGTATTTCTATGTGTAGTTTATGTCAAAAACACATGTCCATATCATGATCTTAAAAACAAGACTCCTTGTGAAATGTGGTATGGCCACATTCCTTTGGTGAGGCATCTCAGGGTCTTTGGTTCCACCTGTTATCACACAAAGAACGAGAAAGTGCAGTATGCAACGATTGAAATCCCTTGTGTAGGTTTGATGTGACACTATCTCTAAGTGTAGATGGAAGGAATCCAAAGTTAGTTAGCAGGCGAATAAATTTTTTGGGGGCGCGCTAAAGTAGCCGGCGCACCTAGATCTTAGGTCCCTTTCAAATCGACAACCTCAGATCATTTCAGGGCTGCAACATGCGCAAATGATAAAATCAGAGGGGCGAGACGAAATGCAAACCACTGTTTTTCGAGGTGGCGACGTGGYAATGCGTTTCGGGCGAAAAACTAGTGTGGGCCTAAACCACTTCCCGTAGCCTCAGAATCACTTGCACAATTGATGTCCTATCCCATATCGACAAGTGGCCGCTCGACAGTCGTCCCGCCGCACTCCAATCCCGAGGAAGGGTCAGCCAATGACCAAGGATTGAATTTTGTAGCCACCTGCATACTCAACGCCCAATCCGGTTGCGACAAATGGTCTTCTTCCAGTCGTCCAACCACACTCTAACCCCGATGAAGATCTAGTTAATGAAGCATGGACTAGTAGCTGAAACCCTAGCTCAATACATAAATGGAAGGCTCAAAAGTTATGGCTATGGAGGCATGCCTGTCAGCCAAGTACATTGGTGGTCAATTTTCTACAAGTCCATATTGAACCTGGTTTGCATCTGAAAGGAGGAAACACATATATTTTGACAGAAGGCTGCTCAGACAGAAAGATTTGAAGGAGATGCCAGATCACACTCCTGGCAGTTGTGGGCTGAGCTAGTTATAAATAGACTAGTCTTTTATTTTGATTAGGGGGTGTGTTCTTTAGAGGCTGGAGAGGCGAGTGAGTTTCAGGAGCAGGGCTCTGTAATTTTCAGTTTTTATGCCCGAGGGCTTGGATTGTAAATATATGTTATTGAAGATTCCTTTGAATCATTTTTATCAGACCATCTTCTTAGTTTATACGCTATTTCCGTTATCCTTCTTCTATGAATGTAATCTCTCTGATTGTTGGATCCTTGAGGAGATGAAGGATCTATTTCTATCATGCCCATCTTTCATGGTTCATCATATATTTCCAGTTTTTCTTATTGTTTGGATGTAGTAGCTGCGATTCATGGATTCCTGAGGCGGTGTAGGATCTGCTATTATATTTCCCATGTTCATCGTTCATCACTCAAAACCTTCGTGTTTCCATTCTTGTATGAATGTAATCTCTCTGATTGATGGATCCCTGAGGCGATGGAGGATCTGTTTCTATCTTTCCCATCTTTCATGGTTCAACCAAATTTTCTGTTTTCTTCTTGTCTGGATGTAGCATCTCTCTGATCTACAGATTCCTGAGGAGGTAGAGGATTTGTTGTTATCTTGCCCATTTTTCATGGTTCATCACTCATAATTTTTTTGTCTTCTTTCTCCTTATAACCACATTAATCCTTTTGTCTAATAGGCGGTTTAAATGCCTTCCTTATTCATGATACTTATGAATCCATAGCCCAATGGTCCCGAACTGATCTGCAGTTACTTCTGCTATCTTTTCCTCTCCCTGTGGTCTCACTGATCCACCTACTCAAACCATTTTAATACTTTTAATTTTATTTTGATGGGTACTGGGCTTATCCTCTTGTAGTATGAGGGTGACTCTCAGTGCTAACACCACCTACTATGGCTTGATTCCTAAGGAGAAAATAAGAAAGATTTATGCAAGGAGTCAGAAGTGCATATTCTTGGCGTACTCAAATACCACCAAGGCATATCGTCTTTATGATGAGACAAACAAGAAATTCATCCTTTCGAGAGATGTAATATTTCTTGAATCCTCCAAGAAAGATAAAACTCTTGAGAGACAACTTGATCATTTGGACATATTCACTCATGTAAAGACATATAATGAATTTGAGGACGAGATTCCATATCTTGAAGGGCGGATCCCTGTTGGCCCTAACCAAGTTTTGAGGAACACTTGGTCATATTTGACCGTTTTTGGGACTTCGACAACTTGTCAAAGATGGAGCGCAACGCGAAGCGGAAATCATGGAAGCTAGACCCCTTTTTGGGTCCTTTTTGGGTTTTTGGGGATAATTTAATGGGAAAGTGATGTCGGCCCGTGGGTTTACCCATGCTTAGGCCCACCATTGTATGTATAAATAGATGTATAGGTGAAGTAAGTAAAAAGGAGAGGCGGGGGGGGAGAAGAGTAGTAGAGTGCGATCTATGTGATCGAAGAGTTACGAGTTGTGCTAAGTGCTGGTAATGATTGTAAATTCTTTGTGCATACTGTAAGAGACTAAGTGGAGGATATTGTAGAAGGCTATGTGCTTTTAGCGCAAGGAAGAAGGATCTAGCGAGCTGCGCAAATCTTTTGTCTTATGCGAAGAGGGATTTGGATGGCTCTGTGTTGTAACTTGATTAACTGAAACTAATAAACAAGAAGACTTTGTGGACGTAGCCCCAGGGTGGGGGTGAACCATGGTAAATCTGTGTGTTGTGCTCTGTGCCTTGACCTGATGTGTTTGTCTCTTCCTTTGCTAAGTGCTTGGATGTGTTTAGATAGATCTATTTATGCTTTGTGCTTCTGAGATATGAATGAATGTTAGATCTGGTATGTAAGATGCTTAGTGCTTGATCTGTCGAATCTAATCTATCTTGTTGTGGCTAAGTGCTGAATTATCTTAGATATAAGTACATACTGTGATGCTCTGTGTTATCTGCGAAGTATCATAAGGGTTGAATATTGATGAATAATCTATGCTAGGTGATTGCTAAGTGTTATAATCACAGATCTGTGTCCCAGCTAAGGTTGCAGACACCTGAGTCTTGCAACCACCCCTACCTCTACCTCAGGTGAGATTTCATCTGCTTTGTAGGTGTTGTCGAAAGGGCCGGTAGTTAGGGTTTTGTTGGTGCGCTGTTGTAGCATTGAACCCTGGGTCTGCCCCTATTTCAACAAATGGTTTCATTGCTGGGGACTGAAACTCTGATTGCTGGGAACTGAGCAGAAGAAGCTTTGTGCAAAGATTCATCCTGAAATTGTGAAAGCTCTATGCATGGATCTATGCCCTAGTGTGCAGTGATCCACTTGATCTGAAAATATGTGTGTTGAAGAAGGAAGGATAGATATGAAGGAAAGAAGTCAGATCTGCAAGAAAAGAGGTTGATAATGAAGAAAATAAGTAAGATATGTAAGCTTTGCGCTCTGATAAAGGTAAGAATAGTTAAAAGTTCTTAGATTTGGAAGCTTTGTGCCCTGTAGAAGTAAAATAAGTGAAAATTTTTGTTTCCAAAGTATGGATTTAGGTATGCTTGATAGATTTTGTCCTAGCTTGAAAACTAGGGAATTGTTAGATGAAAGAACGTTTGATATGAATAGATTTGATATGAATAATGAAAGATATTTTATACCTATGCATAGAAAGAATTTTTGGACTAACCAATGGATGCAGGATCCTAGAAAGAAATATTTGCAGGCTGGCCATTATGACCCTCGCAAGAAGTACAAGAAAAGTTGTTGATCATTGAAGAGAAAGAGAGGATTAACTCTTTGTTACAGTTGCAGAAGACCAGGACATCTTGCTAAGGAATACCCTAGGAGAAACTCTAGTTGCCTCTGTTGTAAGGCTAGGGACCATGAAGTACTGGATTGCCCTAGAATGATTGCTATACTTGAAAAGATGAATATGGAGCAAGAAAACTCTGAAGGAGATCAAGAGACTAAGATTATAGAAGAACCCCAGAAAGAATAAAAGATAATGTTACTGAAAATGAAAGAAACCTTGGATGAACATAAAGATGCCAGTTTGTCAGAGATCTTCAAAGAAAATGAGAAAATCTAAGTAAGAATAGGAGACTTCGACATTGATTGTGCTATGGATGAGGGAACACAGATGAACATTATGACAAAAAGTACTTGGAAAMCCCTAGTAAGGCCTGCTATGGTTCCTTCACTMGGAAAAATAGGGTTGTTCAAAGGAAAAATGGTAAACCTATGTGGCAGGATTACCCAAATAGCTATGAGTACCCACAGAGCTTTGACAGAGGAAGAATTCAAAGTTATTAAATTTATAGAGGACCATGCCCCATTTCCAGCTTTGTTAGGCAAGATCTGGATTGAAAAAGACCAGATCCGGAGAAAAGAAGAAAAGGAAGCCCTAGAACAGAAGAAGCAAGAACTCATGGAATTTATGACTAGAAGGATCGCCTACTTGATGGAAGAACAATAGAACAAATCTAAGATATTGAACACCAGGGACTTGGATATCGAATCTATAAGATCATTAGAGGAACCAGAGAAGACTAAAATACCTAATCCATATGATGAAGGAGTATTACCCTTGGATCTGAAGAAAGAATCTCAACATCGCGAAGTGACTATGTCGAGAGAAGATAAGAATCATAATGGAAAAAGGATGACCAAGACAAAGCTCACTGGGAAGAAGGCTAGGAAGCTAAGTAAGAAGAGAGCCAAGATCGAAAAGTTACAGAAGATTCCAGAGGAAACTTTGCAGAAGGAAAAATCATAGGAATTGAGCTTTGACGGGATATCAGAACAATGACATATGGCACTTTGTCGTGGCGAAGAAATATAGTCGTTGAACTGATATAATCATTCGACTTCCACCCGAACGGACATAAAAGCATTACAGGATCACCACCTGACCGTTGGACCACGCCATAATGGATGGATCAACGTTCATGGAATATTCATACCCGTTGCAAGTAGACCATTGATGCATTTCCTATTTAGCTCGTCAGGTCGTGCCCGAAGAATGATTTTTCCAACTGAAAAGTCGAAGCCCGCAGAACTAGTGATTGTCTACAGTGATCATTGCAAGTAGATT
Source organism: Picea sitchensis (assembly GCA_010110895.2). Classification (NCBI taxonomy): domain Eukaryota; kingdom Viridiplantae; phylum Streptophyta; class Pinopsida; order Pinales; family Pinaceae; genus Picea; species Picea sitchensis. Next base: position 76,063 of record SNQJ01S0037771.1, read on the forward strand.
GTTCATCCTAGTGCAGTATTTTGAGATCATTGTGACCCCGATTATCTTTCCCGAGTGCGTATGCTTGATGAGCTCATCGCACTTGAGGAATCTGTCATAGAGGTCCTTCTCGATTTAATGACTGAGAGAGTCATGTTAGAAATAAGAATTTCCACCAGAGTCCAATCATCATCGACGAGAGGAGTGCAAGCCTCCCTGTCGACTGCTCGAGCAGGAACATCTCAAGCCGACACAGAGAGAAGAAGTAAGCATAAGGAGGACATAGCCAACACAAAGTTAGTGCCATCCATCCTACCAGCTTACATACCCCCTCTGAGCAGTGAGATTAATAAGGACAGTGTCCCTAGATACTTTGAATACACCCTAGTCACTGCATATCTACCGAAAGGAGTACATACTTACCGCGCAGATCAAGACAAGGTTACAACGTTGAAGTTTTGCGACTTCAACCTGGGGGACTGTAAAGTTTATAGCATGCTTGCCCCATATAAGTACTTGATGATAATTAATGACAAGAATTCAAAGCTGATCCCTCAACAATGGACGACGAACCTCGCACAGTCTACTTTGCTCAATGTTATGAAAATACCGCACTTCGGTAGACACCAGGAGGTGAATTCTTGTGTAAAATTGCTTCTAGCAAGATACCACAGAGGATACCTGTGGTTAGACCATCGAATAAATGTTGATCTGGTGCTGATCAATAGGATCACTGAGCTTAGCATGCATGACCCTAATCCCCATGAGTACTATCCTGGAAAGACCATAGAGCGCGCTCTTGCGTAGAAGATCAAAGTAGCCTATGGCGATGTTGAGAAAGGCGCGAGAGGCTACAAGGTAGCTTCTATTGAAAGTGGTGTAGTGTGCTTCGCATGCCAACTGATCGCAGTGAAGTTGGTACGCAAGAATTGACCAACAAAATTATCTGGATTTGTAGTTGACCTCGCAGGAAAGTGCGCAAAGGGACTACAAATGAACTGGACGAAGTACCTAGTGAATCAACTGGAGATTGACTGCAGAGAAGCACAGGATCAGGGGCATGAATTCCATTTTAGTTGGCTCTTGATACTGATCTCTTTTGTTGTATGGGAGCTATCGTAAGGCGCAACCTTCCCAAACCTTGACCCCTTTGTGCCACTAGCCGCGAAGTTCAGTACATTATGGTACTCGAACAACATGAGAAAGAAATGGAAATCGAATTCCTTTTTCCACGCGTACTATAACCAATTGAACACATCCATAAGGAGTGAACCTCGCATAACCCCGAACACTTTACAGAGATTTCGACCTCTGATAAAGTTTAGCATGGACCACCACTTTATATACCTAACCCCACGCGTTGATGAGCACCAGGAACAACTTCAGTCCTATTATAAGCTGTCAGAAGAAGACCTGAAAGAGATCACCAAGGAATGGTTGGCGGACCTCCTTGTTTCAACAGACCCCGCAGAAATGTCTGACATCGACAACCCTGGACCTGCGCAAGATACACCTGGGCCCAGTAAGACAAAGAAAGCAAAGACGACGAAGAAGACTGAAGAAGTCCAGGATGTTGACAACCTATATGTAAGGACGACTTCCATTACACCAGATGAAGAAGGTGATAACGAAGAAGGTACATAAACTAAACAACAGAAAGTTGAAGTACCATATCCAAGGGATGAAGAAGACTCATCGAAGAAAAGGAAGGTCTCACCTCTGAAATCTTCCTCCAGAAAGAAACCAAGAACCCTGTAACCAAGATGAGAACTTCCCTCATGTTGGATGACTTTGATTTCATTGTTGTAATGATCAATGATGCTTCAAAGGAAATCATAGAGAAGCAGGAGGCGAAGTAGGAACAAATGTATAGCCAAATTGAGATCGCGCTCCAAGGAGTACAACAAGCACTCCAGTATAGCTGAGCAATCTCTACTGCACCTCTGCCAGAAGGAACAACAGAAGTGTGAGATGAATCAATTCAGCTTCGCAAGATTGTTGATATAGTCGAAGTACGCCTTCGACATGCTCAGGAAGAAAAAGTGCAGCCACCTAGGCCCTAAAGAAATCATAGGAGGAAATGATATAACAACGCCAAGCCGCGCAACAAGAGAAGAATGCTCTCCAAGCAAAATTTGAAGAAGACAGAGCGAAGATCCAAAAAGGGAAAGAGAAGCTGCTCACAAAGAAGATAGGAATTGAAGAAGCAGTCAATAGAGCATTTCTCTCTGTGACCGGCTTAAAGAAGAAGGCCGAAGAGCCCATAGAGTGCCAAGTGATGAAGCTGGCTGAAGTTATTCAACAAATTCAACAAAGGGTCATGGAATTAGAGCTCTAGACCATACCATAGGCTCCACAAGAAGTGTGCGACCAGAGAGAATTGAATGCTCAGAGTGCAGTTGAGAGGATCAAAACACTTGCTGCAGAATGTAAACAACTAAGTAGCAGAAGTGAACAGATATACGAACAACTATCTGAAGACCCAGAGTTGAAGAAACTGGAGTCCCAACTCTAGGAAGCAAAGAAGCACGCAGATACAGTATAGGCGCAACTCAAGCTCCTGTCGCCCATCGAGAGGATGAAGAGATCCCAGGAAAAACAGACTTCCCAACAACTCATTCTTACCACGCAGAACAAAGTGATGGAAGTCACCCAGAAACTCTAGCCGAGCTAGGAGGCGACCTACCTACTGTTTGAAGAAATTGAAGGCCAAGGAACACTACTAGAACAAGTAGTTGTTACAGTCGAGAAACAACTGGAAGGACCTATTAGTGAAGCGGTTGTTCAGGAATTCGTCGAGCAAGAAGCAGTAGCACAGAGACAAGTCGAAGCAGCTCGAGCCAAGCTCGAGACCTTTGAGGCAAAGTTACCTAGACCTGAGTGACTCGGGATGAGTCACATGTGAGTGTTGGGGGCATGTTGGCCCTGACTAAGTTTTGAGGAACACTTGATCATATTTGACCAGTTTTGGGACTTCGACAGCTTGTCAAAGATGGAGCGCAATGCAAAGCGAAAATCGTGGAAGCTAGACCCCTTTTTCGGTCCTTTTTGGGTTTTTGGGGATAATGTAATGGGAAAGGGATATCAGCCCATGGGTTTACCCACGCTTAGGCCCACTGTTGTATGTATAAATAGATGTATAGGCGAAGTAAGTAAAAAGGAGAGGGGGGGAGAAGAGTAGTAGAGTGCGATCTATGTGATCGAAGAGTTGCGAGTTGCGCTAAGTGCTGGTAATGATTGTAAATGCTTTGTGCATACTGTAAGAGACTAAGTGCATGATATTGTAGAAGGCTTTGGGATTTTAGTGCAAGGAAGAAGGATCTAGCGAGCTATGTAGATATTCTGTCCTATGCGAAGAGGGATTTGGATGGCTCTGTGTTGTAACCTGATTAACTGAAACTAATAAAGAAGAAGACTTTGTGGACGTAGCCCCAGGGTGGGGGTGAACCACGGTAAATCTATGTGTTGTGCTCTGTGCCTTGACGTGATGTGTTTGTCTCTTCCTTTGCTAAGTGCTTGGATGTGTTTAGATAGATCTATTTATGCTATGTGCTTATGGATATGAATGAATGTTAGATCTGGTATGTAAGATGCTTAGTGCTTGATTTTTCAAATCTAATCTATCTTGTTGTGGCTAAGTGATAAATTAGCTTAGATCTAAGTACATACTGCGATGCTCTCTGCTATCTGCGAAGTATCATAAGGGTTGAATATTGATGAATAATCTATGCTAGGTGATTGCTAAGTGTTATAATCACATATCTGTGTCCCAGCTAAGGTTGCAGACACCCGAGTCTTGCAACCACCCCTGCCTCTACCTCGGGTGAGACTTCATCTGCTTCGCAGTTGTTTCCGAAAGGGCCGATAGTTAGGGTTTTGTTGGTGCGTTGTTGTAGTGTTGAACCCTGGGTATTCCCTTGTGCCAACAATCCCTATCTTGGGTCAATCTCTAGAATCTCCTTTTGAAGCACCATCTTCCACAAATGAACAAGTTACCGCCACTTCATCAAGACCTAAAGTTCATTTGGATGATGTGATTGAGAGGATTAGAAATTTGGGTCTTGATGAGAAATCAACACCATCTTAATCAGTTGAGCAACTCGGACCATCTCATAAAGGTACACCAAAATCTCTCATAAAAACACTTGAAAGTGTTCATCCTGATAAGTTCGGAAAGACAAAAACCAGAATGTCCTCAAAACAAGATGGAGGTAATGTAGATAATTCAAACTTAGGTGATGTAGATGACATAGATGTTTCATATGATTGTGAGTTGAATTTATCTACTAACCTTGAACAAACTTCCCTTGAATAATCCACTTCTCATGATGAATGAAAGAAGCCATGCAAAAGGAATATGATTCTCTTATCAAGAATGGGACATGGAAGTTGGTGGACCCTCCATTTGGAACTAAACCAATCAGCTGCAATTGGGTATTCAAGAACAAGTACAGATGAAATGGCTCACATGACAAGCACAAAGAAAGGCTCATGGAAAAAGGATTTTCTTAGAAAGAAGGTGTTAATTATGATACTTTTTCCCCCCACAAAAAAATGGGCTACCATCCGAACTCTATTTTCCATGGCAACACATAATGGATGAAAAAATCATCAAATGGATGTGAATATTGCTTTCTTGAATGGAGAGTTAAAGAGGATGTTTTTGTGTCTCAACCAAAAGGATTTGTTGTGAAGGGATAAGAACATAAGGTATGCAAGCTCATCAAATCCTTATATGGCTTGAAACAAGCACCACAAGAATGGTATGAAAAGTTAGCTGAGCATATTCTGAAATTGAATTTCAAGCATTTCAATCTTGACGATGCAACTTTGTTTGTCAATAAAGTTGGAAAAATAGTTGTATATTTTGTAGTATATGTAGATGATCTCCTGATAAAAGGGAATGATGAAAGCGACATTGCATCCACAAAGAAAGAGCTGAAGAAAGGCTTCGAGATGACCGATTTGAGACATCTTCACTACTAACATAGTTACCAATTTAACAAGAACTGTGACCTCAAAATGAGAAATCTAGCCCAAAAATATTATTTTTGGGTAAAAAACACAAAAATCAACCCCCAAATCAAAAAGTGATGCTACCGGTAACACCCTTTTTTGAAGGTGGTCAAAATTGTGAGTTGTTTGAAACCGAACCCTTGACATTACAAATAGAACTCTGACAGAACTTTCAAATTGACCCTCAAATTGGAAAGTGATGCTACCAGTAGCATCACTTTTTTTTTGAGTTAAAATTATGACCTAATTGAAACTGAGGTCTTGACCACTGGGACCACTTTTTTTTTGAGTTAAAACTATGAACTAATTGAAACTATGGCATTGACCACTAGTACCACTTTTTGTTTAAGCTAAAACTATGACCTAATTGACACTGTGGCCTTGACCACTGACACGACTTTTTTTTTGAGTTAAAACTATGACCTAATTGAAACTATGGACTTGACCACTAGCACTATTTTTTTTTCCGAGTTTATGACCTAATTGACACTGTGGCCTTGACCACTGACACCACCTATTTTTTTGAGTTAAAACTATGACCTAATTCAAATTGTGGTCTTGACCACTAACACCACCGTAAATAAACCAATGAAAATTGACTACTAAATATAAAAGTGTGATAATTTATTTATCAATTAATTTTTTTTTAATAATTTACATTAATGAAATAATTAAATTAGAAAAAAATACCCCTAAACAAATTATTTAATTTAAGGATAAAAACAAATTTTATTTTGGAATTAAAAGAAAAAAAATCAACTTCTTTATAATTTTATAGTTTAATTTTTTTTCAATGAATTTTTTATTTATCTTAGATTTGTTTTTATTCTATTTTTTTTTTTAAATTTGTCTTTTCAAATTTTTTTTTTTTCAATTTTTTTACTTTAAATTTTGTTTTTTAATTGTAAATTTTAATTATTTTCCCCCAAAAAAATATAGTTTTTTTTTTCTTTTTTTTCTTTTTAGATTAATTTTTAATTTTATTTATTAAGAAATCACATTTTGCATTATTTTTCAATAGAAATTGATTTTTTTCTTTATTTCCAAAAGAAAATTTGTTTTTCTCCTTAAATTAAATAATTTNTTTCAATTTTTTTTTTTTTCAATTTTTTTACTTTAAATTTTGTTTTTTAATTGTAAATTTTAATTATTTCCCCCCAAAAAAAATATAGTTTTTTTTTCTTTTTTTTCTTTTTAGATTAATTTTTAATTTTATTTATTAAGAAATCACATTTTGCATTATTTTTCAATAGAAATTGATTTTTTTCTTTATTTCCAAAAGAAAATTTGTTTTTCTCCTTAAATTAAATAATTTGTTTAGGGGTATTTGTTTTTCCAATTTAATTATTTTATTAATGTAAATTATTAAATAACATAAAATTAATTGATAAATAAATTATCACACTATTATATTTAATAGTCAATTTTCATTGTTTTATTTACAGTGGTGCTAGTAGTCAAGGCCATGGTTTCAATTCTGTGATAGTTTTAACTCGAAAAAAAAGTGGTACCAGTGGTCAAGGCCACAATGTCAATTAGGACATAGTTTTAAATAAATAAAAAAAGTAGTGCCAGTGGTCAAGGCCATAGTTTCAATTATGTCATAGTTTTAACTAAAAAAAAAGTGGTGCTAGAGGTCAAGGCCACAGTGTCAATTAGGTCATATTTTTATCTTAAAAGAAAAAGTGGCGCCCATGGGTAATTCCATAGTTTCATTTAGGTCATAGTTTTAACTCGAAAAAAAAAGTGGTGCCAGTGGTCAAGACCACAGTTCCAATTAGGTCATAATTTTAACTCAAAAAAAAGTGGTGCTACTAGTAGCATCCCTTTTCAATTTGAGGGTCAATTTCAGGGTTTTGTCAGAGTTCCATTTGTAACGGCAAGGGTGTGGTTGCAAACAAGTTGTAATTTTAACCAACTCCAAAAAAAGGGTGCTACCAGTAGAACCAATAAATTTTGAAAAGGGGGTAAAAATGCGACCCTTTAAAAAATGAGAACTCTGGAGTGTTCTTGTTAACTTGGCAACTATGTTTAATATTTGGGCATTGAGATGTGTTGATGCAAAATTGCGCAACAAGAATTCTGCGTGCAAAAGATTGCAATGCACTATACTATTTCTATTACTATATTATTTAACTAATAATTGGGACCCCTTAGAGAAGTTGTAGTAAGTTGATTTCGCTCCTTGTTTTTTTTGAAAGAAATCTGACTTGCAAACAAAGAGATAGATTAAATTACAATGTGGAACTCTATTATTCTCATATGCACAAATGTTTTCTTCGTCAAAGACTTATGAGACTCCTTATTCTCATATTGCATTAAAATGATGTCGCCATGATTAAAAGAAAGGAAAAGGGTGAGAGGCCTTTTGTTCCAGAATTATAACATTATGATTATAAGTTTTAAAGTTATATAATTTAACATAGCTTGTGACATATTTAAAAAGAAAGGTCAACTTTATTCCATGCACACATATATCACATTGGTATTATGCAAGGCTGTCACATGCAAAGTGTGAATGAACCCGACTTAGAGTTTAATTCATATTTGTTATGGACCTCATATCTCACGTCTCTTGATTGGTAAGTTGATATGGTTGATATATATGAGTGGTGACTACTTATAATAGTTGAACGTGGTATAATGTTGATCTATGTTATAGTTGAAAATTCAATAGTGTGATATGCGTGGTACCAAAGCTCATTTGGATTCCGAGCCAACGACTAAGTGCTTTCCATCGTGTAAGTTTGGGTTGGATATCATGAAAGGTTGGTGAGTTTTGGTAATTGTTGAGGTGATGTGAGTTGACAGAGAGTTAATGCACTCTCCGTTATTTTTCCCTCCCGAGGATACCACCTTTTGCATTGTTTCTTGTGGAAATAGTCTGCTGCTACTAATCGAGGGTTTTTAGATTCTAAGGCTTCGGTGGTTGGATAACAATATTGGGATTATCTCTCATGGATATTTAGCTTATTTAGATAGGTATGGAAATTTTTGACTTCTCTGGCATCAATGACTTGCTTTGTTCTCATAAATTTTAAATATTGTCTCAAGGTGTTTGCATGCTGTGTGTTGTTTATGAGAATGAATCTCTCTTGGGCATTGATTTTGAGATGTTGTGGATGGTAAATTATTTGTATGAAGCCAATACAAAATAAATAGGGTCACGAGGGAGAATTATTGACCTGGGTTTTTCATTTAAATTTGTACAGTTGAGTTTAAAGGAATAAAGAGCTTTTGAATGAGGAAAAGGGGTTTTATCACTGTTGTTTGCGTTTGAGTTTTTATTGATATGACATGTTGTTAAGAACCATGGTTTTCTTGTTATGATTGTGGATTTTGTTTTCAAAACAAAACCAAATGGAAGTATGCAATKCACTCCCAACCTTCTCATYTAACTTCCTCTGTATCTCGTTCTAGAAGAAATGATAGACATTATTTTAAGGCTCACTGTAACATCGGTTCAGTTTGTTGTGATACTTGTTGGGGGCATGCAGGTGTGTTCTATTGCTTGCTCTCATATATATCACACAATTATTAGCTCAATCTACTTGCATATGTGGTACTGAATATTAACATGTCATCCAAATATATCATTACAAAAGAATTGATAAATGGATGAACTACATCATTCATCAGATCAATAAAAGTGGTTGGTGCATTACATTAAAAAAAGGCATAACTAAATATTCATAGAGACCTTGTCATGTTTTGAAATAATTCTTCCAAGTGTCTTCTTCTTTCATCTGCATTTGGTGGTATCCTAACTTCAAGTCTAGTGAAGTACTTTGCTTGTTCCAGTTGATCCAATAAGTCATTAATCTGTGGCAACGAGTATCGATTATTGATAGTGATCTTGTTCAACGCCCGATAGTTAATGCACATTCTCTAAATCCCATCCTTCTTGGGAAAAATAATGATTGATGACCCACAAGGCGAAGCGCTTTGCTTTATGACTCCCTGCTCCAATAATTGCTGCCACTGTCGGTTTACTTCATCTGCTTCCAACATAGATTGATGATACAATCTAATGTTAGGAAATATATATTTAGGTAGCAAATTCCTCTTGTGTTCAACTTCCCTCTTCAGTTGCAGCCCTTTGGGTTCCTAAAAACTTCCTTGTATGCTTCCAAAAATTTATCTAGTTGTTGCGTTTGCTCCTTATTACAACCTTCTAAGGATGACTTGACCTCCATTTTACCTTTGTTCTGTTGATTCTATCTCAAGAACATCAATACAAACTTCTTGTTTGTATTTATAAACCTTCTTTCCTAGTGTACACTTATCAAGGAGAGCTTCAATTTTCATTTGTGAGAGTTGACAATGAAATTCCACCGATCTTTTACCGAGCAACACTAGTTTTCCCTTCGTGTGAAGACAACATCTCGTATGTACATGTATGGGCTTCCAATTATTTCCCCGCATACATCAAGTGGTATTACATCCACAAATACCTCGTCAATGTAGTTTGCGTCAATTGCCAATCTAAACTTTAACTACTTGGTACTGACTCTCAATTATATATCTTGACTTACCCATCCTAGAGGATAAGGTTGGGGATGGTCTTGCACTTCCAGTCTAATATTTTATACTAGTTGGGATGATACTTAATTTGATTACGAACATGGATAAAAAAATACAATCAACCTTCATTTTCCTCTCTTATTTTCATGATTTGGCTGAGGTGCAATTTACAACCCATTTTTTATTTGAATAAATATATCTAGGGAAGTTTAAACCGCTTACCTTTGACAATTTATCTTTGTTTTACCTAATCTTTTACTTATTTACCCTAAGCGCAGTTCACACACTCTGAATCAATCATTTCTTTTTAGAATCCTATTTACCTTGCTAGGCAGGCTCTGGTATATAATTCACCCAATACCTTGCCTTATTATCTTCCTTCTATGACTGTAAAGGAATTCAAAACCTAAGGTTTCAACTTACAATCCTATCTTGGCCCGCTTACTTTGGAATTCAAAAATATAAACCCTACCTTCAGTCTCCATGACTTTGTTATCATCATTTCGAATTACTTATTGGAAGTGTTGGATGGAAATGACAAGCCCACGTGTGAAGTTGACATCGTATTTTAGGCTGGAATTTTGTTGGCATATTGGTTTCAAGTATCTTTTTGCAAATATTTTTAAAAGGGAAGCCAATCTTTGATAAAACACAATTATGGCAGTTGGCAATATATATGGAAAATTTATTTATCAACATAAAAATGGGAATAGTTCTTGTGCCTTGGAATGGATTTATTTTGTTATTATGGTTATACAATTTGGAAAAATAGGGTTCAAATGGATAATTTCAAAAGTTTAAATATGATCCTTTCTGCAAGAAGTTATAAGGAGGAGTTTTCAAGTTGTTTGAATTAGACTTTTCCAATAGACAAAATATAGAGTTTTATTTTGAAGGTTTGAATTGATCATATGTGTTGATGATTGATGGATGATATTTGTATGTGGAAAGAACATTGATCGTTATCACTTCCCTCCATAATTTCATTTTACACAAATTATATAACCCTAATTTTTTCCCAAAATCATTTTATTTTTCCATGTTTTGTTCGAAAATAAATATGGTTTTATAAACCCTCTAATTTGAAAATAAGTTTTGAATTAGAACAATGAGCGTTATTAACGAGACTTGCAGTTGGATATGAAGATGATTTGATTTATAAAGATGGCTTGGTTAAGAATGGGTCTTATTTAGAACAATAATCATTTATTTCTTTTTCATAAATAACACTTTTTCGTTCATTTTAAACCCAAATCACATCCCATATTACATTAATTATCCATGTTCTAGATAATGAAAATTGTGAATTTTAATTGGCAGAATGATTATGATTATTGTATACAGAGTAATGGATTGATGGAATGCATGCTTGTGTGTTAAATAATAAGAGACAATATTTTGAGTTCATCTTTAGACAAAGTGAATCGATGGATGATTAGTCTTTTATATTCTATATTCTGATCTAAGTTTCCTTTTAGAAAATGAGTTTCTTTAGAAGAGGGAGCCATGGAAGAGGAAGGGGAAGAAATAATTTTAGGCAAAGGGGTAATAGGAGACAATCAAGCTAAGTGGGATTGATTGTGGGGAAAAATCCACAGTTAAAGCGCGCTTGAGCCAGAGGCGTCTTGGGATGGGTGACCACCTGGGAAGTCCCGGTTATCGAGTGCAAGCCCCAGAAGTGATGATTGATGCAATGTGATTCATTTCGTTGGTTTCAATCCCATTTCTTCACCCCTATGAGCATCATCCGATGCAATGAGTGCTAAGTGGACTATTCAAATCATGAGAATTATTGGTCAGTGCAAACTAATACTCATGAATACGGGTCATAGATTAATGAATTACACTACACAGTTAATCCCGAAAATAATATCTAATATGTTGCACTGTGGAAGTCCCTATATGCTTAAATAATAAGAGTGAAGGGAGCTCTAACTGGGAAGTTCATAAGGAAAAATACATGCTAAGGTTTTGCAAATGGGGTAACAAGCTAAGTGGGCTTGATTGTGGGGGAAACTCCACAGTTAAAGCACGCTTGAGCTACAGGCATCTTGGGATGGGTGACCACCTAGGAAGTCCCAGTTACCGGGTGAAAGCCTCAGAAGTGATGATTGATGCTATGTGATTCATTTCGTTGGTTTCAATCCCATTTCTTCACCCATGTGAGCATCACCTGATGCAATGAGTGCTAAGTGAACTATTCAAATCATGAGAATTATTGGTCAGTTGCGATTAATACTCATGAATATGGGTCATATATTAATGACTTACACTACGCAGTTAATCCCGAAAATAATATCTAATAAGGAGACATATATTTTCCATTCACTTTGATGCTGATCCCCAAGAGTTGAATCAACTATTTCAAGCTGGTTTCTTCAACTTGGTGGGTCAAGGAGTATTATAGCCACATACTAGACCACAAATACCCCCCTACCAACCTCATTAGAATCTTTCAGATGTTCATGTTCCATTTCATGTCTCACTCCAACTAGAGGTCCCTATTAATGATGGTTGGAAAGACATTGTCAATCAACTTGCAGTCCATCATCATGGTTGGCCCACAACTTAATTTCCATTTCCTCCTCCACCTCCACACAACCAACATGCCCAACAAATTGATCATATTGCATCCCCTATGTAGTCCTCACATGCAAGCAAAAGACTTAAGACAACTATCCATGAACCTTTCTCAAGAAAAGGTGAAAAAGTGCTCATTCATGCCAAATATTCTAGTGACTCCTCCCAATCAATTACCTCTCATGCCCAGTAGAATAATGAAAAATCCCCAAATCTCAGTGAAGTATAACCTCATGCATCCAATCAACCAAGCATTGAGAAGATCATATCTACAAACATGGAAAAAAGGGAATCAAGCAGTGGGAAAAAGAAAACTGCTTCTCATAGTAAATATGGATTTTGATTATTGCAGGACAATTTGTATGTTTTGATTATTTTTGGGACAACTTGATACTATTATCCTCATTTTTGGACATCTCGTCTTATTTATTTTTCGTGGTGGCATGATACATTTATTTATTTGCTTTATACATGGATAATTTTGGGGAGACACAAGGGAATATTCGAGTGATTGTTTATGTGTGTATTTATTAGGTGACATGATTTATTTTAAAAATAAATTATGGAGCAACAAGGAGAGAATCAAGCTTAAAATGGTTTTAAAAGATTAGGGGTCCCACCTATTACTTATTATTTAATATTAAACCCTTTATTATGATTATTATTTATCCCCAAACAATATTAAGTCTATTATGACTTAACTAATGGTAGTTTGAAACTACCACAACTTTTTTTGAGAAAGATAAAATATGATCAAAGGAAGGGACAAAGGAGAGAGAACAAGGAAGAATTTTCTGATATCAGGTCTGCTCTTATTCTCGTGAGAATACTTGATTTCATTCATTCTAAGTTATCTTAGAGTCTTAACCCTCTTGTTGACAACATGGTCTTATTGAAGATAACATGATTCAAGGATTGAGATACATATTTTAGCAACTTATTCATGAAAAGTTGATCATATGATCTTGATAGTCTGTGAATTATGATTTGTATATGAATTAGATTTCATTACTGATAGGGAATATTTTTCAGAGTTAGTGAATGGTATTTTCGTGGCTAAGCTGATCCATACTTGTAGTCTCAGTCCTCTCTTGTTGTCAGAGTCTTTTGGTATGGTGCCCATCGGAGATCTCTAAATTTGATCTTGGTCCATATCCTTGCAAGGATTTGAAAAGGGTTTATGATTGTAACTTGGAATGAAATTAATAAAATCACTTTGCTGATTTTGGTCTCACATGTGTATTTTCTGACACTATTTCAAGATTCACATTTCATTTGTTCCTTAATCCTAAAAACATAGTACATATACATTTTTCACTTTCTTCTTTTGCACTGTTTAATTATAAAAGGAAATATTGATTCATTGTACTTATTACTCGAGAATCAATTGATAATTTTGTTTTAGGCTATAAACTTGTTACGAGGAAAATCTCTCTATGGCTAGGGTAAACCACAATAGATGGAAACGACTGCAGAAATCAACTCTATCCCAAAAACATGCTATATAAACCAGTATGCAAGCGAGATAAGAAATAAGCCTACCTCGTCCATATGTTCGATGAAGTCCACCGTTGAACACTTGAACCCAAAGCTATATAACTGCAATTAGTTCTCAACAAATAAACAAAGAAAGCATATGGTGATAATATAAAAGGTTAGCACATTAGATAGCATAATCCATTAATATACATAACAAATATACCCATGGCTAATAACTCAATATATTTGCAAGATATCAATTGGATAGGAAAATAGTATTTCTATTAATAAATGATCAACAAAAGTAAAATATTACAGACTTCTGTGTCGACACGGTTCAGAACTGAGAAACTAAGTTCCTTCTAGTTGGGCCTCCATCACTTCAATCCTCCACCAAAGGCAAGCTCATAAGAGAGAAATAATGAGGTTCTAAATCAATAAGGGAAGAGCTTGGGGGCTGAACACTGTGTTCAGACTTAAAGGACAAAGGGATGTTGACTCAATATGAAGTAAATAATTTCTCCACAGTAACTTTGCTCTCAAAGTTGAATTCTTTCCCTTCTTTCCATAGCTTGGAATTGGACCATTTATAGCCTTCAAAATCGAACTGAAGGGCCGAGTCAGAACATTTCCAGTATATGGAAGGCCAAGGATCATAAATCTCCTGTCATGACAGACATTTAATTTAATTTTCTCTCACAAATCCCGATGTATGCGGGTTGTAGTGGAGCATCCTGCGTATACACATGTTGTATAGTATGCAAGATGCGTACATGTGGAAAAATATTAATTTTGTCTCTGGATTTTATAAACAGGGAAGATAAGTCTGCATATGGAAATGGAATAAGGCCCTCTGTGCAAGATTGCATTGGGTGAGGCAAATCTTGCTATAACAGATTCCCCCTAATGTGTGAGGTTAGAGGATTATCTGCCATGGATGAAATACATTATACATAACCCATAAGTGGAGTGGTAGGGGACCAACTGGACGAACTCATTTCTCATTACATTCTGCACTGAATTTTCATACATGGCTGCCAACAAAATTACACTGTAGATCCATGTGAAAAATATACCAAACAAGTGTCTGTGGCCTTGAATAGGCAAATACAAATGCGGTTACATGCCAATAGCTGTCATAGCCACGAACAAGGCCCAATAGAACCAATCTCAAAACCAATCTAAATATATATGTATATCATGGAGTACAATCTGATATCCCTTGATTACTGAAGTCATATAGGTATTGGTCCAATGAAAAGGAAGCAACAACTCAGGAAAGTTGTGGCCATATAGTGATGTCTTCAAGTCTTCTAGACAATCTACCAAGGGTGCAAGTCTAAATCATGTGAATAAAGGAGTTGAGGTTGAACACAATGAGACATCGTTTGATTACCCACCATTGAGGTATACCGTTAACAAACGTGAGACAATGTACCGATAATGAAAGTAGGTATCAAGGCACCGAGTACATTCTTACAAGTGTGAATAGAGGATTCGGTGTCGAACACCTAAAGAATCCATCGATCAGGAGACATTGATGTATTCCCAACTGTCAATGGCGAGAGAGATTGCCACTGATGACTACAAGCCTCAAGGTACTCATAAGACTCTAGGTCTCATTTCCAGAATAAATGAGCTGAAGTCAATGGAAAGAGACCCGTTCAAAGGAGAGAATTAAGACATATCTCATCAGTTAGCATGAGGTACAAAGCAGGAGCTTCATGATTTGGTGGAAATCAGATGAAGAACATGTTCACGAACCAACGACCCTGTGCATCTTTCACGTGTTCCAAGTGCAAGCAGTACATGAAAAAGACACTCTGAATAACAACCAATGATGAAAACTGTTGACAAAGGCGAGGAAACCACCAATAAGGCTAATGGAATCCAATACACTGCACAAATCCCAATGTGTGAATAGATGTCTTGCCATCGAACACAAGGAAAACCACCCAGTCAACGACCAATGATGAAATGTAGACTACTGGGTTCAAGGTTACCTACCAATGATGAAAGTAGGGCCAGGGTGCATAATAGAACTACAATATCATGTGATTCTGAGACAAATTGAGGGTATGGCTGACATGCAAAGTCAAGAGTTCTGAGGAGTGGCCGACACAGGTTGATATAATTCCTTTGAACAAGATCATGAGACATATGGAGGACTACGACAACATAGACCCAATGATGAAACCATGAGATGCAGGAGGCATCAATGAAATTCTCTATAGGGACTGGAAGAGTAACTAGTCGGTAGAGAAGACTTTGTAACGAGCTCAACTTCCTAAGGGTGAGCTTATCCCAAAATTATGATGATGAATGGACTCAATAACTTTGTGCTCTGTTCAAATGTGACATGACTGATGCCAACATAAGATAATATTCCCTTCCAGCACGTCTTTTTTTGTTTTTTCATAGACAAATGAATGCTATGATACAAAGGAGGAAACGAGTGTCGCAAGTAAGAAAAACTAGTTCCAACAGTGGAACATACCTATGCTTAATGCAAGGAGATGCATGTGGGATATAGACACTTGGGGGAATGTTCCCTCCTAGGTATAGGGTGTCAAATTGCGAAGGATATAAACAAGGCTCTGCTTGGTTGATGATGCAAAACTGCTGAGGCAAACAATTTATAATGCAAAGAGAGATTTGACTATAGGCTCAATACTGCAAGCAAGGGCATGAGATGCAATCACAACTTAACGCCAAAAAATGTTCTTCTTGATGTCTTTTAGTCTACTTGGTGTGAAAAAGGGATAAACTTGTGCCAAATAGATGTCTTTTCAAATCCAATTTACGAGTGTGAAAGAGACAAGTTCACTCGAAAATCTTTTCTCTTTTTGAAAACGAGTTGGAAAAGAGATTAATTAAGACTCACGACCTTTCAAGTCCAATTTAACGAGTGTGAAAGGGACAAATCACTCGACAATATTTTATCTTTTTGAATGAGTCAGAAAAGAGCTTAACTTAGACTCGTTTGGGAGATTCTAGGCGATAGGTCACGAGG